>PVKS010004130.1:83044-96668 GCA_004027875.1 Aplodontia rufa
TTTTTTTAAAGAGAGAGGGACAGTGAGAGAGAGAGAGACAGAGAAAGGGAGAAACAACTTTATTTAGTTTTCACATGGCCTTAGTTGCTCTAACACTTAGTTGTGTACGTGGTGCTGGAGTTTGAACCCAGGTCCTCACACTTGCCAGGCAAGTGTCGAAACCACTGAGCCACTGCTGCAGCCCCGTATTTAATTCTTAATATCCACTTTCTACCCAAATGAGAGAGAATGTGTCTTTTTGGACTCTTTCTCTGCATTGGGAGGTGGGTGAGTGCTGACTGGTGAGTGGGCCATGCCTCAGGTTCCCCTCCCACTGCCAAGGTTTCGGCTCCTTTCTTGTGTTCTGTGCAGCTTGTAAGCACACTAGCTTACACCCCTAGGTCACACAACAGACTCTTAGGTTTATCCAGTGGTTTAGATTTGACCCCAAAACCATGGTTCTATACTGTTTACCTGTCTCCATTCTGGCAAAACATCCACTATCTGCTAAAGAGCGCCTACATTTCATGACTTCTTTTTTTATTCCCCTGGAACCATCAGCTGCAAAAATCTCCACCAATTTATGAAAGCACACATATTCTCCCTCTGTGCCTTTCTCCCTCCTTCCTTTAAGCAAATGAAGGAAAGCACCAGGGGACACGGTACTTCACTGGGTCTCGTTTTTGTGCTGACAGTCTCTGACGTGTCTTCACCCAAAGTGTACAACGACAACTACAGTTCAGAGTGCTGAAAGATGCTCACTTAGCATAGTGCCCGATTACTCTGCAGGGTCGGAATATATTCTAACATGATCTAGAACTCTTTTTCCTACATCACAGTCTGAAGTGAAAATGGGTAACTCTTAAAGACTCAGGCAGAAAATTCATCAAAGCTGAATCCTGTTACCTGAACACTCTAATGAGCAGTGTTTTACTTCAATTATGAAACTGGAGAGAATAACAATTGAGGAAATAATAATAAAACTTTAACAATAATAGTTGCCATTTTTCTTAAACATTTACTTTGTAGCAGGTCCTTAATTATAGCAGTGGTTGCAGGTACATATTGTTCTTGTTCTCTCTCCTTTACTGATAAGAAAACAGAAGCTTATGAAAGTCAAGTTCCCAACATTGAAGGGCAGTTATGCAGACTATGCTACAAAGCTGTGACGTGATACCACTTTAGAAGTCTCCAGAGCCCCAGCTCCTTCAGACAGGTGGTCAACTCTCAGACCTTTGCAGAAAGCAGGAATCGGGGAGGCCAAGTGCAGGCAGGTCCCCGTTTTTCCAGGAAGAACAGAGTGGCCTGGGGAAGGGCAGCCTCATGTCCTGTATGATTTTCCAGTGACGAATGTGGAGCCATCAGGCATCTCGCAGACCTCAGAGCCTTTCTCTGGACCACCCTGCCAAACATCCTGAGTGCCATTTTATTTATAGAATGATGGGGTCGCGAATCAAGGGGAAAAGACGGGTTTTTTTAGCATTTATTCAAGAAAACACATGCCTTTATAAGGAGGGGAATGGAAATCATGTGTCTGACTGTAATGACAAGCACCACTTCCTGGGGAATTAGTAAGAACATCTCCTCATCCCAGAGGTAGCCCCACTTGCTAAGCCTGCACCCTGGGCCTCATCCAAGGGAAACGCATGAATCATGGTGGATGGAAAGGATCCGTGGAGGGCTGTGCAGCCAATGGAGTGAGGTCAAGCTGCACAGAATACAAGGAGGAAAGGAGCTGAAACCTTGGCAGGGGGAGGGGGACTTGAGGCGTGGCCCACTCACCCACCTCTTGCTGCCCTTTGCTTCTTCTTCTTCTTCTTCTTTTTTTTTTTTTTTTTTGAGAGGGGCAGGAGAGAGAAAGAGAGAGAGAGAGAGGGAGGGAGAGAGAGAAAGAGGGAGAGAGGGAAAGAGAGAATCAATTTTATTTTAGTTTTTCATTTGACTTTCGTTGCTCTGACACTTCGTTGTATATGTGGTGCTGGGGTTTGAACCCAAGTCCTCCCGCATGCTAGGCAAGTGCTATAACCGCTGAGCCACTGCTCCAGCCCCTGACCTTTGCCTTTATATGACTTTTTTTGGGTACACTATCAAAGCTCATTCTGTCCTTCTTGCTTCTCCATGTCTTAAAAATAAGTATTGTAAACAATAACAGGAACAATAATAATGAGCATTCTTGGGGTCTCTATAGCATTACACAAGCTGTGCTGTCCTGATGCCTACTTCCTTCTCTGACTTCCTCATCTGACTGCATCCCACCCCAGTGTGGGTGCTCTGGCTGCAATGCTACCACCATGAGACCCTTTAAGTCAGTTTCCTCCAGCTTCTTTATTGTTGCTTGGTGGTTCTTTGGTTCAGGCCTAATCTTCAGAGTCTGAGGATATAAAGGCAGGGGGGCCATCTGGGGCAAAACGGCGCTGAGACTCAGCTTAGTAAAATGGAAGGTGAAGCTATCACTGCCCCATCTCCTCCCAGTGGGGAACTCAGATGTGGTGAACGCAGGCGGGTGAGGAAGGAGCTGTCCTCGTCCTTGTTGATGTTATAGTTATTGCTCAGAAATCTCTTGGGGATTTGATAGCACTCTGTTTGCTCCCCCACATGCTTGCTGTTGCCCCCTCATCTTCTTTCAAGAGGCTCGAGCAACTCATCATTGATCAATGTCCTTATCACCCAATGTCATTATCCTCCGACACAATGGTCTCCTTTAGTCCCTCCAGTTACCATAGGGGCCTGTTGAGATCTGCAGAGGTGACTCTGGCTTTTTCAGTTTATGGTGTCATCCCCTGAGATTTCTGTAGGCCTGGGCTAAGTGCCATTGGAGACCTCATAAAATGTCATAAAGTGTCCTGTGATATTCAGAAGCATCCTCAGCATGCGTCCCCATACAGGACCTTCCATCAGCGTCTCACCTCCCATGCTCAGTCAGGAAAACAGGGCAGTATTTGCCTCCTGGCTTGGCTTGGGTGGTGCTAATCCCATTTCCCAGGTGTCTGTTGTTAAGACCCAGGTCCCCTAGTCCTTTCTCCTTGGAGGCTATTGTCCCCATATAAAGAGAGGACTACCAGTAGCCCACCCCATTTCTCAGTGTTTACAAAATAAGCATACAGATTAGGACCCTAAGGTGACTACTTATAATTTAAAAAGTAAGCAGCAGAATAATTTTTGTCAGTGACTTGTAGAAACCAGGCCAGACTTGTGTTTTTAAGCAACACCAGGCACTATTTCAATGAGATTTTATTACGCTCTCAGCTATTTTTGAGGTTGAGTGCTGGGAATCCTTTGAGCACAAAGATAGAGTCCCTCTGGGCACATTGGACCACCCCCAGAGCAACAAAGTGGATTGCAGAGGCATTCCAAAGCCAGGCTGGGAAAAACCTGACAGGAAGTATTCCCGGAACACACTCCCCAAGTCTCTGTGGGCTAATGACTTGGGCACGACTGTAAACAAAGCAGACCAGCTTCAAAGAATAGCAATCTATATGCATGAACGTCAGCCTCAGAAAGCAGGAAAATGCCCTTGTGGCTTTTGGCAATTCGTGGCATCTCTTATGCCAGGGCATTCCAATGCTAACCAAGAAAATGCTCATGTACTGCTACCCAGGGCCATGTCTAAACCTCCCCTCATGCCTCCCTGCCCTGCTCCTAGTGTTTCTCTCTCTTTCTCTCCCCCCGCACACACACATCTTCCTGGGGTCTGAAAGAAGGGATATGGCAGGGACACAAGAAAACGCCAAGATGGCCAGGTTACTTGTCTCTTTTGATGTCCGTGCAGGGCAGGTTTCTATTGGTCATAGTCTTGATACAGCCTTGCTAATTTCCCAGTGAATCTTGCTTACAGCAGCCTGGTATTTCAGAGCAAGGCATGTGGGAGTTTGGGAATTACACAAGCCAAGTCCCGTCAACTCAGCCCTACCACTCAGCAGACTGGATACCTTTTTGGATGTGTTTCTCATCTGTAAATGTTAAGATAACTGTTGATCCACATATGGGTCTTATTTTGAAATGATCAATGAATGGAAGAGCATCTATTTAGTGCCTGGCACATGGGAGGTAGATATTTCCACTACAACTTCTAGAACTTCTGCAAGCCTTGTAATTAGCCACTGGCTAGGGCATGCTTATCATAGGTTGGGTTAAATCCAGTGCATGCACACATTTTGTGGTCGCCACTTTGACTGTAAAACTTTTTTAAAAAAGTTTCTTAATACAGTAGAGTATTGCTGTATCTCAATTTAATTAAATAAGCAACTCACCAGGGAAGGGAGGTTTAAACAGTCCGACAGTTCTGTTTGCATTTGCTTACCTGAGATTCTCTCATTATATTTCATGAACAATCTATTTTTGAGCCAAGAAACAATATCATATTTCAGCAGGTGTTAATCCTGACTGTGTCTGGGCTTCTAAAAGGATATTAAGAATAGGGACAGTAGATCTATAGGCTACATTAAAAACCTGCTTTTAGGTAAAAAGTCAAGTAATTTAAACTCAGGAATAAGGAATCAACTTTTTAACTATTTTACTACCTGACATCCTGACATACTATTATTAACTCCATCAGATGCGTTTTTTTTTTTTGTTTGTTTGTTTGTTTTATTTGTGGTGCTGGGGATTGAACTCAGACTTGTGCATGTGAAGAAACATTGTAACAGCGAGCTATACATCTCCAGCCCTAGATACAAACTTTTATGCCACTTTACATTTTTCCAAAGTTGGCACGCTCTTAATAGGCAGAAAGAAAACATTTGCTATTTTAGACTGTGTCTGAAAGGAGACAAGAACCATCAGCTTTTGACATATCGTGTGCCAGTGCATTACACACAGGGAGTCTGAAAGCTAAGTGAGAGGAGGAAGAGAGATGCTGAATGAACACCTCTAGATAAGGTGCCACCAGTGGGCACGGAGGGAGGGGTCTGTACACACACGGCACACCTCCGCACCTCCGTTTCCGCAGTGGTCTGGTGAAGACTCTCTGCCCCGTGTGTCCCATGCAATAGGAATATTTGCTCTTGTTTTCAGTAGTTCAATCTGGTCAGCAGGTTGAGGTAGTCTGCTTTCTTGGAACACACACAGAGAACTGAATGCATTTTTGTCTGACATCTGCTCAATGGGTGAGGGCTACGGTGGCGTGGAAAAATGAAGGAGACATTTATTGACATCTTTGTGGTGCCAGCACTACGGTAATAAGAGATTTCATGTCTATATCTTACAACATCATGTCATATACCTTGAATTTACTCAATGAAATTTATTTATTTGGTTTTTTTTTAAAAGAGAATAGTGGAAAGAATTCTAGATTCTAGCCTTGGCTTTGCTGCTAAAAACCTGTATGATCCTAAATGCATGACTTTGTCTCTCTGGACTTCGGTTTCCTTGTCTTTAAAATAATTGTCTTTAACTGTAATGTTTAACAATCGTTAGTTATTTCTATATCCGATTGCCTTTCTTTGGCAAGAGTACTAAGCCGGGGGAGCAGGGTTCGAATCTCATAAGCTGTATGATTTAGCATAACTCACTAGCATTTCTGCACTTCAGTTTCCTTATTTGTAAAATGGGAATAATAAAACCTATCCCACTTACCTCTTCCAGTTCTTAAAATGAGCCTATAAATGAATTATTGTTATTTGAACTTTATAGACAAGGCAATAAAAAGTTAAGGAATTTGCTCAAAATAACCTGTGGTACAATCAGCACCCAAATCATGGATTTGGATACCCAGCTAATATTCTATCTGCTATCCCAGATAATGATGCTATGTTCAGAATAATTGGTATATTGGTAGTAAGAATATTTAGCTTTTGATTTCATGGATTTTCAGTCCTAGCTTGCCCATGTAGTGTAACTGTGGGCAATTTAATACCCCCTAAGACTTCGTTTCTCATCTACAACAAAGGGACAACAATAGCCATGCCTCCTGGCTTAGTGAACTGTTGGGAGGACTAAATGAAGAAGTGAGTGTCGAGCCTTGGCACCCAGTGAGGACCTCAGCCAAACCACCCGGTACTATTCCATTTCCATTTCCGGTTGGGACTCACTTGCTTTATTGGGAAGCCAAGTGCTTCCCTGTTTATTATGTAGGTCTTATTATGACATCTTGTTAGTCCATCATCAAAGGTGAGGATATGAGATAATGGCACTTTATGTAGGATGAAAGAAGTAAGGGCTAGGGCATTCCATACTACCTGGAGGGAGATTAAGCATTGTAGAAACTTAAAATAGAGGCCTGAGCCTCTTGAGCAGTAGAATGGTTGGAGCTGACTTGAAAGACCAGAAGGAGCCCTGCTCTACTCCAACCAGTGAAGTTGGATTGGGGGATTCCCCTTCCAGATGCTTCTGAAAGAATTTAGTGGCAAAGACTAGCATCTTTTGTCACTACTTATCCTGATCATTGTAGCTTTTCTCAGCCAGTCTTTGAGAAACTGTGTGTGTTGTGCGTGTATGTGTGATGTTTGTGGGTGCTATGTATATGTGTATGCACGTGCTTGTGTATGTGTGGTATCTATGTGTGTCCATGCATTTGTGCGTGTGCATGTGTATACACACATGTATGTGGTGTTAGTGTTGTCTACATGTGTGGTATGTGTGTTTGCAAGCACTTGTGTGTGTGTATGCATATGTGTGGGGTAGGGAGTATTTGAGGGGCAGTAAATCACAATTGTGTCCTTCTGGTTTATTACCTTTCTTTTTACTGAGCCATGTAATTGGTGCATTATAATTATACATAACAGTGGAATTCGTTACATATTCATATGTGTGCATAATGTAACAGTATAGTTTGGTCACGTCCATTCCCCAGGATCTCCCCTTTACCTACCTTTGTCCCCCCCACTTGATTCCCTTCTTTTTTTTTGACTTAGGACTAACATAATTTATTGACTCATCAAAGTGATAACCACCCATCAGCAGTCCTCAGACCTGTTTTCGTAGCTATAAGGCAGCCATCACTAAAAGAGTGATGAATTTTCACAAGGGGGCTTTCGATCCTGTAAATAGGTAAATGTAACTTTATCTGTTGATCCATGTTCCATTGCAAGATAAAACAGTAATATCAGTGTTTCTAGAGATTAAGGCCATTTAGGTAAAAAGATAACTTCAGCTGCTAATTCCAGGCCCATTCCAAACAATAGAATTCAGCCAAGATCCTCTCATTTTCTTAAGGAAGAGGACATCATTATGAGGCTATTTAATAGCTTGTAAGTCAACCTTGCTGCAGCAAGGAGAAGGTTCTAGACTATCTCAGTTCAAGATATTCTATAAGAACACACGGTTCAACATCCCTGCTGCTCATCTTCATTTCTGATGGCTGCTGCAATGGATTCCCCACGCTCTTAGTGGCTTAGGGCAACACGAGTGTGTTATCTACACATTCTGGAGGTCAGAAGCCTTAAACCATCTTCAGAGGCGAGAACCAGGGTGTCAGCAGTCCTGTGTTCTTCTGGAGGCTCCAGAGGAATTTGCTTCCTTTCTTTTCCAGCTTCTAGAAGACACACATTCCTGAGCATGGTCTCTTCCTCCATCTTCAAAGTGCCGCGTCCACCTGTGCTTCCGTGTGTCATCTTCTGTCTCTTCAACTCTCTTTCAACTCTACTGCCTCTTTCTTACAAAGACCCTGGTGATACCTGAGGTTTATTTGGATAATTTAAGGGAATCCTTCCATCTCGAGATACTTAAATTAATTGCATCTGCAATGGAACGTCTGCTACGTCAGGTAACATAGTCACAGGTGCTAGATATTAGGATGGAACTGAGCCTGGGCATTGGAGACTGTTATTCAGGTGCTCACAGTAGATAAATACCTAACAAGATGAAGGTGATTTGGATCAATCTCCACATTTATCAGGGAGTAGTATTTCTCTGGAAACCTTAAAGGACTCCTGATGGAGTTACACGTACTTTAGTTTTTAAATTAATGTATTTCTTTTTTCTTTTTTTTATTTTTTAGATGGATATATAGATACAATTGAGAGAGAAACATTATCAAACATTCAAGAGCCAATGTATATATACTTAGTTATCCAGGGCTAATGCCATGTCATGGATGCCCAGCTTGGGTTCCCCATGTTGCTGTTTCCCCCAGAAGAACTCCTGAGTTAAACAGATATCTCGTGTAGGACAGAGATCCATTAATTTTTCTTTATCTTCCACGTGAGAGAAAACATACGATCCTTGATTTTGAGTTTGGTTTATTTTGCTCTCCATTTTTTCTTCAAATAACATAGTTTCATTTTTCTTTATGGGTGACTAAAACTTCATTGTGTATATATACCATCTTCCATTTTTCTATTCATCCATCAACAGATGCCTAAGCTGGTTTCATGATTTGGCTATTGTGAACCGTGCTGCTATAAACATGGAGATGCTTGTATCCCCTAGGGTGATGACTTTAATTCTTTAGGAAGAATACTGAGGAGTGATATAGCGGGGTCATGTGGTGGTTTCATTCCTAGTCTTTTGGGAAATCTCCATACTGAAATCTCCACAGTAGTTGGTTGATTACACTCCGACAGTGTGTGAACGTTCCTTTGCATCACATCCTCTCCAGCATTTATTATTGCTTGTATACTTGATGTCTGCCATTCTAACTTGACTGAGATGAAATCTCAGTGTAGTTTTGATTTGCATTTCCCTAATTGCTAAAGATGTTGAACATTTTTTTCATGTATTTGTTGGCCATTTGTATGTCTTCTTTTGAGAAGCATTTGTTTAATTCATATTAATGGATTTTAATCCTCTGTTGGAAGAGTAGCCTATGAGTGTCAGCACAGTAATGCTTAATTCAGAGTTTAGAATGCTTTGAGGTCAGAGCCTCAGCTCTGCTTTGGAGGTTGCTGAGGGCCTTCTGTAGACAGAGGTTCTTGCATCTTTGACACATAACTTTCCAGGTTCCCTTGGAGTTTTGTTCTCATCAGCTGAAAGAGGAAAACGGCAAGGAAGAGGCTTTTATGGGCCAGGTCCTGATAAGGGACAAATGGACAAATACCCTTTTTTTTTTTTTTAAAGAAAGAGGGACAGTGAGAGAGAGAGGGAGAGAAAGAAACAACTTTAGTTTTTCATGTGGCCTTTGTTGCTACAACACTCAGTTGTGTACGTGGTGCTAGGGTTTGAACTCAGGTCCTCGCTCATGCTAGGCAAGCGCTGTAACCACTGAGCCACCGCTCCAGCCCCCCCCCTTTTTAATAAGATTTTATTTTTCATTGTAGTTTTACACATTGAAGGAATTTGTTGCTATACTTTCATGCATGCATACATCATATATCCTCCCTTTGCACTTTCTACCTTCTCTCCCTCCCTCTCCCCTCCACCCACCTCCCCCCTAGTCTGCGAGTTTGTCCCCAGTTTGCTTGGTAATCTGTGTTTGACCTTATTGTTCTCTTTCCTATAGGGACACATATCTTTACCTTTTTTTTTTTGGTACCAGGGGTGCTTTACTGCTGAGCCACATCTGCAACCCTTTTTATTTTTTATTTTGAGACAGGGTCTTGTTAAGTTGCTTAGGGCTTTGCTAAGTTGGTGAGGCGGGACTTGAACTTGTGATTCTCCTGTTTCAGCCTCCGGAGTCACCATCAACTGTGGACCTCTTTACCTGGCTCTACAACCATTGCTGCCCTTGAGCTTCATGCTACAGCCAACACGCAGCCTTTGTGTGTATTGGCCCAGTCTCCTTGATGCCAAAGAAAAGTTCCATGTTCACAACCAGAGTCTCCATAGTTTGCTTCAGATTCAGAGTCGGTTAATACTTGGGAGCCTCCTACGTGCCAGCAGTCTTTACTATTTCATTTAATCTTCACCATTTCCTGCTAAGTGAGCATTATTATACCTGTTCTATGGGAGAAAGAATCTGAACTCACAAAGGTGAGGTAGTTTGCCTATGGTCGCAACTTCTCCCCCACTTTGTTCTTTCTTCCACTCCTCTCGCCTTTAGCCTTTCCTGTATGGGTAAGTACTCAACACTCCATAGCTTCATAAAAAATATTACTTGCCTCCTTAACAACTGTATAGCAGAATCTTGTAGGTCAAGCAAGGAGCCTCTCTCTAGAGCTTTATTTGGGATCCCTGGAAGATTCTTACACAACACGGGGAGGATTAGTTGAACCTGAGTTCAATGAAACCGATGGATTTGTTCTTTGGCACTCAGGTGTTAGTCTTTGCTAGGGCCAAATTCAAAGCTCAGGCCTAAATTATCTACCACCTTCTTTCTTTCTCTTCCTTGTAGTGAACGTTAAAAGAAATGCTGTCTCTTGAGAAAGTGATCCCTTGTCTTCAGTCCTCCCATTACATGGCACATTAGTTTTGCTTTTGAAAAAACGAACCTTAAGCAGAAATTCCCAGCTGTGATTTTTCTTTCTTAACTTTTTGTGCTTGACGGGAGGTGCACGGACTGGAAATGCCGACTCCTGGATGCTGAAAGGAACTCTGTAACCTTCCCTTTGGGACCCCTCAGCCGCTGAAAGACTCCACTTCCTCGGAGCTAGGGGATTACAAAGGGAAAACAACTGGCCTTGGATAACGGTGCCCCAAGTGACGAACAATGAAGTGGCAATGGTGAGTTTTATCACTTTTGTTGTTCTTTCCTCCTCTGCAGGGATGTTTGTCATGTCTATTTAAAGATATTTATAACAGTAAACAGATACAAATGTGGAGGGTTGTGTTGGGTCGGGGCTCTCTCAGCAGCGAGTGTCGCCTCCTACATGTTATTAATTTAGAGGTAATCAGGTTTGTATTTACAGCTGTGCAGCATATGTTTTTCTGGAACCGTTATGATCGTGGGCACCAGAACAATTAAGACTGGAAAAGATGCCAGGAAGCATTTTTTAAAACTTCTCTGATGCACTCAGAGTGTCTTTCTTTTAATTCTTGGTTTTGTGTGGGTTAATCATCAAGGAAAGTAAAGCAAACAGTTTTTGAGCACCTACTATGTGTCTGAGCTGGTTGCTTTTTGTAAATGTTCTTGCACTTGAATACACTGTGTTGGCTACCATGCAGGGTTGTTTTATGTGCGCAGTGCTGGGGATTGAACCCAGGGCCAAGTGTTCTACCATTGAGCCACATCCCCAGCCCACATTTTTTTTTTTAAATGACTCTAATTGTATTAATGGAGAGACTAAGGCCTGAAATGCTTCATGGTGGGAGACAGTAATATGAGGGCAGACACAGTAGAGAATACATGGTGTACTATAGCTGGAATGTTACATCAGGAAAAAAGGATCAGTATTGATGGCTGGAAGTTGCTGTTTCTTTTTTCCAATTTCAATTGAATTCCAATTAAATCATTCTTAGATTACTCTGATAGAAGAATCTATTGCTATACAGTGATCTGATTCTGTCTCAAACACAACAAATGTTTTTGGATAAGCTTTTAGAATGTAACAGATTAAGGGTTTCTTTGAATTAAATTTGAATGGCATTGTGGTGTACAGATGATTAATAAACCAGGAGAATCCCTGAACCACAAGAAGTTCTTTCACTATTTAACATCCCTGGTTCTTTCTCCATTCAATGCAACCTGTTCATTCTCTTACGTTAAGTAAGAATATCAATAAAAAGAAAATTTACTTGAAGACTTACCTAGCTAAACTAACACCTGTATGAATTTGTGCTTATTCAGCTAACATACAATTTCGTTTTATTTTGTGTTTTCCTTAAAATTTTCTAATTTTTTGTACATCAGGGAGCATACCAATTAGCTAAAAGATGGTCTAGCTCAGGGACTGGCAGACAACAGTCTTGGGCCAAATTCTGAGGTTACCTGCCCACTCATTTACTTGTTTGTGGCTAGTCTGCACTACAATGGCAGAGTCAAATAGTTGGGATGGAAAGACAAGTCTGTCACCTGTGTGACCTGTGCAATCCTAAAGGGCCCTCATCTGGGAAGTGTCCTGTCCTCAGTTTAATGCTTGTCTTAAACTTACTAAAAACATTTCAAGCATGAGACCCTCCTTTTTCATTTTGCAGCGGGTCCTGCTTGTTATATAGTGTCCTGGAGACAGAAACTGCAAAGCCTAAAATACTACTGTCTGGCTCTTTACAGAAGTTTGATGACCCTTGCCTATCCACCTTGTTCTCTTATATTTGTAATTACAGTCAGCCCTCCATATCCACAATTTCAGCATCTATGATTTCATCCAACCTCGGATTGAAAATCTTTGAAAAAAATATTGTGTCTGAACTGAACATGTATAGACTTTTTTCTTGTCATTATTCCTTAAACAGCACAACACAACAACTACTTATGTAACACATTGTATTAGAAATTATAAGCAAACTAGAGATGATTTAACGTATGGGGGAAGTGTGTAGGTTACATGCAAATACTATATACCATTTTATATAAGGGATCTGAGCACCCACTGGATGGGTTGTTCTGGAACTGATCCTCCGCAGATCAAGGGATAACCATATTTAAATTAGTTAATGTGTTGAGAATTACCAGAGGAAATGTTTAAAAGGTAAAACCTTGACCCTGAATTCAGAGATTCTGGTTGACCAGAGGTTTCGTGTGTGATCCAAGGTGGTGCATTTTTTAAAAGCTTTAAAGGTTCTGATGTGGCTACTCTAGGGTTGAATCTGGAGAAAAACTGATGGGCCCTTATGACCTTAGATTCACACTATCTTGTCAGACGGTCGTACTATTCCCTTGCCATTAGCCTTTCTGTTTTCCAATCCACCTTTTATCCAAATAATCAGGTTTATTGTCTCCCAATGCTGCGTTTGATATCTTATCACATTGTTCAAGATATTTTAATAACTATCTGGCCTTTGCAGAATATTATTTGTTGTCATCTCCCCCCGCTGCCCCAAACAATGACTTCCACAGAAAATCCATTGCTCGTGTTTCCTCCACCTGTTGCTGTTTAGAGAAAGGGAAGAATAGAGTCGGAGTCAAACTCGTTCTCACTCCCAGGTTCTGCCACTCGCTAGCTGTGTAGCCAGCCTCCTATGAGCCTCACAATCTTCATCCAGAAAATGAAGGCAATATGATGCCGTGAGAAGGACTTGCCTCAAGGTTTCCCCAAATGCAGAAGTCCACTCTGACCACCAGAAAACAGACACACCTAAATGGAGACATTTGACAAAATAGCTGGCCAGCACTCTTTAGAAGTGTTGAGATCAGGAAAGACAGGGAAGGCTGGGGGACAATCACAGGAGAAGACTAAGGAGATATAGGAAATGCAAAGTGGGACTCTGGATGGATCTGAGACCCCAAGAAGGATATTAGTAGAAGAATTGGTGAAATCTAAATAAGGCCTACTTTGTAGTTAATAATGTTGCATCAATGTTAATTTCCTTTGATAATTGTACTGATTATATACAGCATTAGGGGGAAATAGGGTGAGGGATATAAGGAAGTTCTCTATTTTTGTGACTTTTATGTATGTTTAAAATTAATTCAAAATAAAAAGTTTAAATTGAGATGTTATATCTATATTACAGGGGAAATGATAACAGCTAGAATTCTTTTTCTTTTAATAGCTAGAATTCTAAGGACATTTATTAGGTGCTAGCCACAGGAGCATTATGTGCATTTAGTCATTATCATAACCTGAAGAGATAGGTAATACTTACTCAGGTATAGTAATACTTAGTAAGAACTCCATGACTTACAGGAAACATTTTTTTTTTTTTTAATAAACTACATCTTCGTCCATTATCT
>PVKS010004131.1:0-64629 GCA_004027875.1 Aplodontia rufa
GTTCCAGCCGTCGGCACTCACCCCCCTCCTGATCGGCTCCCGGGGGGCAACCCAGCTCCCCACAGAACGCATGCTAGGTTTTTATCTTTTAAAAAAGGCAAATACAAAAGTCATATATTGTATAATTTGATTCGTATGAAATATCCAGCACTGGCAAACCACAGAAATAGAAGGTCAATTAGTAATTGGCAGGGGCTTTGAGGGGGAGAGGAATGGGAGCAATTGCTTAATAGGTGTGGGGTTTCATTTTGGGATGATGAAAAAGTTCTGGAACCAGATAGGGGTGAATGAATTTAATGCCACTCTGAATTGTGTACTTCTTGGTTAAAGTGATAAGTTTTATGTGATGTGTAATTTACCATGATATAAAGCTTATTCTGTCATCATAGCAGATAAGTGACTTCAGGGTAATGGGCAATATAAGATTAGTAGATTCTTATTATAAACATGAACCCTTTGCTGCTTTATTTACAGTAAAAAATGAATTTCTGGGTTTAAAGTAATGCTATGTAGAGCAGCATGATGGTAACTAAAGTGTTTTGTAAGTCCATATGGTTTTCAGAGAAGCTTTGCAGACAAGGAAGGAAATTCATTTCCAGAAGTGTCTAGTGAAAAACTAGGACTGGGTATAAGTGGCCAAATGTAATTTGCCTGATGGCTTATGGATGCCTCCAGGGAATGGTGATTTAATTTTTGGTCTCTGCTGTTAGCAAGTTCGGCACTCAATGATAGATGTAGCCAGATTGACCTTTTGAGTGAAAATTTGTCTACTGAGCCCATGTCAACCCTTCATCCTGCCTCTATAGCCACTTTCTTCATGAATCCATTAGGCAAAGATAAAAATAGAAGGGGAGAATGCTGACTGGCATTCATAGAAGAGATCATTTCACCCACTTAATTTGAATGATCACCCTCTAATGAGGTTTTTGTTTAGTGAGTATTCACGTAAGACACATATCTTCATGATAGGTGTCCATTCAGTTTATCCCCAGACCTTGTCACCAATTTTCTACTCATTTCTCCTCCAAGTTCCAGATCATCCAGCCGAACAGGTACTGTTCATAAATCAGTATAGATTCATACATCTATCTTTTTGTTCAGGCAGAAAGAAAATGAGAAAAACTGCTCCAAGTTCAGCCCACTGGGATTATTTCCCTTATTACCTCGAGGACCACCCTAGAGAGGGATCACAGCGCTGCAGCTATCCACTTTCTGCACCATAAAATGCAGAACTATCTACAATTTAGTCCCAGATATTTTTCTTAACAAGTCATAAGGGACTTGTTGCCTTAGATCTGATTTGAGAGGGAGGAGGCAATGCTGTCCTATGAATAACGGGTATCTGGACCACTTGTTCACAGTTAATTGTGCCTTCAAAGGCATGTTAGAACCTAATGCTATGTATACCCTTTCTTCTTGCTAATGGAGTATGCTTGGCATGGCCACACTGATGGTTTGCTGGCTTATAGTATATATAGTATATTATGGGCATCTCAGGCTGCAGGGTAATTTGATAGCTTTGGGTCAAGCATTTGGATTCTATTAGGGTAAGACTCTACTAGAGTAAGACAGTGCAATTTCTCAAAGCAGAGTAGTTGTATATAGAAGATAGCATGGCTTTGCTTCCAAATCCTATAGCCTGAACAGATTCATTTATAGGGGGCTTACCAAAGTTTTAATCTAATATTCCCTAAACTGTCTTATATATTTCAGCATGATATCTACTGAGTCATATGTCTCAAATGACAGAAAAGCTTGCATGGCAGCATGGATCTTCACATAACCTTCTCAGATTCTGAGCCCAACTTAGCCTTTAATTTTTTTTTATTGTGATAAAAATATATATAACATAAAATTTACATTTTAACCATTTTCAATTGTAGTAGTCATGACATTAAGTACATGGTGACTGGATAGCCATCACCGTTAGCCTCAGGACATTTCCCATCTCATTTCCTTTCTTGCATATTCTATACATTTTTACTATGGGATTGCATATATCACCCTAAACTTATAACCATCTATTTTGAATTGGTAGTAACTTAACTACAATCATGCACAAAACTCTTCTCTTTTACAGCTTTTCCCAGCCTACTTTACGCCACCAATGTCACACATATTTATTTATGTATTGTATGCCCACATATTTATGTATTGGGTGCCCATTAACATAGATTTATAATTATTTTTATACATTTGTCTTTTAAATCCTACAAAAATGAAAAACAAAATTAAAGGCAAAAATTATACAGATTTTTATATTTTGCCAGGTATTTGCCTTTGCCAGAAACCTTCATATATTCATATGATTTCAAGTTACTGTCTAGGATCTTTTCATTTCAACTTGAAGAACTCCTTTTAACATTTCTTATAAGTCAAGGCTAGTGGTAATAAACTCTTTAAGCTTTCACTTATCTGGGAGTGCTTCAATATCTTCCTCATGTTTGAAGGACAGTTTTGACAGATATAGAATTATTGGTTGATAGCTTCAGTTTTTGTTTTTCTGTCAGCATATTAAATATATAATCCCACTGCCTTCTGGCTTCAAGGTTTCTTCTCAGAAATTGATGGATGATCTCATTGATGAATATATATATATTGAATTACTTTTCCCATAGCTTTCAAAATCCTTTCTTTGTCTTTTGCTTTCAACAATTTGATTATAATGTGATAGCATAGATCTCTTGAGGTTTATCATATTTGGGATTGGTTGATGTTGAATTTGTAGATTTGTGATTTCTGCAAACTTAGGGGGGTTTCTGCTATAAGTTATTCAAATAATCCCTCTGCTTCATTCTCTCTCTCCTACCATAAATTCTATAATACATATATTGATCTGCTTGGATTATGTTGTATAAGTCCCTTAGACTCTGTTCACTTTTTTTAAAATTCTTTTTTTTTCTTGTTCTTCAGCTTGATAATTTCAAATGGCCTGTATTCAAGTTCCTTAATTCTTTCTTCTGCCTGTTTAAGTCTGTTGAGAACTTCTAGTGAATTTTTCAATTTGGTCATTGTGTTTTTCCATTCTAGGATTTTAATTTTGTTTGTTTTCTTGATTTCCTTTAGCTCTTTGTCCACATATTCATTAATTTTTTGTGCATATTCAAGATGGTTGATTTGAAGTCTTTGTCTAGCAATTTTGATGTCTGTGTTTCTTCAGGGATGTTTTCTGCCACATTATTTTCTTCCTTTGAAAAGGCCTTGTTTTCCTGTTTTTTAATAGGCTTTTTGACTTTCTTTTTTTTCCCAGATGCTTTGTGGGTGTTTTTGCTGAAAATTAGGCATTTGAGGAAATAATCACTTCACCAAGGCTTTGCAGACTGGTCAGGGCAGTTTTTCACTAATTAGCTTAGTCTGTGTTCTAAGCATTAAGATCAGCCCAAGGAGAAAGGTCTTATGAGGTCTCTTCTGGACATACATCTTGTCTGTGCATGTATGTAACCTTTTTTTATTTCCTGGGGATATTCCTGCTTTTAAGTGTTTTTATTTCCAAATAAGTCTCTCCTTAAGTCCTTGATAGTCTATTGTATGTCCTTACTCATAACCTCTTACTCCAGCTATCTGAGAGCCAGATAAAATGAATTGGGTTGTTTTTCTTACACTTCTATTTTCTGAAAGAGTTTATGTACAGGTGTCATTACTTCTTCCATAAAAATCTGTTAGGATTTACCATTGCAACTACCTGAACCTAGTCTTTTCATGTGGAAAGATTTTAAATGGCTAATTCACTTTATTTATTTGATAAATCTTCAATAAACTAAGCTCTATATATCCCAGAAGAGTAGTTCCCAAAGTCTATACACAAAATGTCAGAAGTGGTGGGATTGTAATTTTTCTTTTCAAAAAAATATTGTCTTACTTCTATTTGTTAAAATGCATAGGATAAGCATATATCATTTTATAACAAAAAGTTATTTGCTAAATATAAATTGTGAGTAAAAGTAGAATGCTTATCATGTGATGATGAACATTTACTGAAATTAAAAAGGCAACTGAAGAGAAATTTATCCTGAGAGTTGGGTTTCCTAGACTGTTTAGTAACTCAACACTAATCAACAAGCAATTCCATGGAAGTACATTAATGAATAATCCAAGGACTTCTAGCCCCCAATAGTAGGGGGTATACATGTACTAATCTCTGTTTCTTGTCCAAACTCTACTAGCTGACACTAAAAGATGAAAATAAAACAAACCCTGAAAAATGAGGAGAAAAGGAAGGGAAAATATCACTAATAAGAACTTAATTTTTTGGAAACTGAAGGACAAGTTATATGTGTGTTAACAAAACAGAAAGCTAAAATCTAAGTTTAAAAGTAGGGATGGCTACATTTAACCAAGACCTGCTGCAGAGACCCAGAAAAATCTAGAAATCTAGGCCCTACTAGTCTTGGAAGGCAAGGATACAAGTAGACTTTAAAAGAGAAGAATTGCTGGGTGTCGTGGTGAACACCTGTAATCTCAGTGGCTCTGAAGGCTGAGGCAGGAGAATTACAAGTTCAAAGACAGCCTCAGCCTTAGTGTTGCCCTAAGCAACTTAGCAAGACCCTGTCTCAAAATAAAAATAAATAAATAAAAAGGGCTGGGGATGCAGCTCAGTGGTGAAGCACCCTTGAGTTCATTCCCGGGTAACAAAAAGTAAATAAAAAAATAAGAGAAGAATCAATTGAAGTTCTTTATAACAAGTAGTTAAAACCTTGGATCTCCTCTCTATTCCTGTGTAGACAGGTATCTTCTTCACATTAGCCAAAGATTGGCTGGATCAATCAAACAGACTCAGGACTTGGGTTCTCCAGGCACTGCTGAGGGTGAGGTTAGAGCACCATATGAAAAGAGGTGGCATGAGTGAGAGTCGCTTTCTTGCTGAAAGTCAAGTGTATATCCTTCAAGCAAGGGACTTAAAGATTCTTTCAGAGAAATGGACCTGTCTCAGACAGAAGTTTTACAGATGCTATTGTTGGTATTCCTCCATCCAAATGGTTTGTATAGGGCCACACAATTCTAAAGTAAACCCTACCCAGTTTGTGAATGGCATATATTACATATGAAAGAATAATAAGTATTACCAGAAGTTGAAAAAAATCTTCTTAGCATTAGAGATGATAGAAATGAACAGAGAGAGCAAAAGAGCTATGCTGGAGGCATCACAATACCAGACCTTAAATTATACTACATAACCATAGTAACAAAACAGCATGGTACTGGCACCAAAACAGATATGATGACCAATGGAATAGAACAGAGGACATAGAGACAAATCCACATAATATATAATTATCTGAATTAGACAAAGGTGCCAAAAATACACACTGGAGAAAAATAGCCATTTTAACAAATGGTGCTGGGAAAACTGGATATCCGTATGTAGAAGAATGAAATTTGACCCCTACCTCTTGCCCTGTACAAGTCAATTCAAAGTGAATCAAAAACATAGGAATTAGACCAGAAGCTCTGCAACTGCTAGAAGAAAATGTAGGCCCAACACGCCAACATATTGGTACACCAACCATCTTCCTTAACAAGCCCCTAACGTGCAAGAAATAAAACCAAAGATCAGTAAGTGGGATAGCATCAAATTAAAAATCTTCTGCACAGCAAAGGAAACAAGAGTGTGAAGTGCGAAATGAGAGCCCACAGAATGAGAAAAGATCTTTGCCATCTGCTACTCAGGGCATTAAGATCTAGAATACATAAAGAACTAAAAAAACCCAATGCCAAAAACCAAATAACCCAATTAATAAATGAGCAAAAGCACTAAACAGACACTTTTCAAAAGAAGAAATACGAATTGCCAACATATATATGAAAAAATGTTCAACTTCTCTAGCAATTAGGAAAATGCTAATTAAAAATACATGGAGATGGGGCTGGAGCCGTGGCTCAGTGGTTACGGCACTTGCCTGGCATGAGTGAGTACTCAAGTTCAAACCTTAGCACTGTGTACACAGCAAAGTCGCGGAGCAACAAAAGCCACATGAACAACTAAATAAAATTGATTCTCTCTCTCTCTCTCTCTCTCTCTCTCTTTAAAAAAAAAAAAAACCATGGAGATAGGGCTGAAGCACTGGCTCAGCGGTCACAGCGCTTACCTGGCATGCTCCAGGACACAAGTTCAAACCCCAGCACCACATACACAACAAAGTGTCCAAGGAATGAAAGTCACATGAAAAACTAAATAAAAATTGCTTCTCTCTCTCTCATTGTCTCCAGGCAGGACAAAGAAAAGGGGAGTCCCCAGGATTATAGTCCCTGGGTCACCCCTGGGTCACCACTACAAAGAATGGCAGCAAGGCCACAAATGAGCAGGATGAAGTTGGCTCTGAGAAGAAATGAAACTAAGAGATGACCTCAGGTGGCCAAGCAGTGAGAGAAGTTCTGCAGAGAAGGTCTGGAAGAGAGTTTGGGAATAAATTTGTTAAGCCTACATAGAAAAGTAAGTAAAAAATTCAATTGCTAACACTGAGAAAAAAAGTTATAAAAGAAATGCAATCATCATACATTATATGATCATTCTATAAATAACAGTTACATTTTCACAAT
This sequence comes from Aplodontia rufa, assembly GCA_004027875.1. NCBI lineage: Eukaryota > Metazoa > Chordata > Mammalia > Rodentia > Aplodontiidae > Aplodontia > Aplodontia rufa. Next base: position 6,538 of record PVKS010004131.1, read on the forward strand.
AATATAATTACTGAATATTGATTTAACAAAAAATAGTCCTTTTTTTAAAGAGGAATAAGATGATGAAAAGTGTGGGTTTCTTAGGGTGTGATTAGCTACATTTTCATCTTCCACAGTAGACTATTAACATAGTATAAAAAATTGAGATCTGATTTAATAATGTAGAGCTAAATATTTGTAAGAAACAACTAAAAGCAGTGGACATTCTTGCCTTAGCAGAGCAAAAGAATGGAAGAATGCAGGAATGGGACAGGAGGCTGCTGGCTTATTGTAACACAGAACTATTGAACTTTAAAAGCTGCATGCTTGTATTATTACTTTCATCCAAAAAATGAAAACAATCATAGTGTGTTGAATTGGGTGTCTCCAAAGATATGTCAAAGTTCTAAGTCCTAGTTCTTCTGACCATATGTAGAAATAGAATTTTTGCAAATATATTCAATATAAGGTCGCACAGGATCAGGGTGAGCACTATAGCCAATGACTGCTGTCCTTACAAGAAGAGGGAGATTTAGATGCACACATAATGGAAGGAAGAAGACCATGTGAAGACTGAGACAGATTGATATGTTACATGTACAAACCAATGAATACCAAGGACTGCCAGAAACCACCAGAATCTTCAGGAAGAGTACAAAATACATTCTCTTCTAGAGCATTCAGAGAGCCTGGCCATGCTGACACTTCCATTTTGTACTTCTAGCCCCCAGAACTGTAAGAGAATAAATTACCACTGTTTCAAGTCACTCGGTTTATAGTCATTTGTCACAGCAGCTCTAAGAAACTAACACAATCATATTACTTAATTTTCTGAGTTGGAGCAGAAGATGTTTCAAGGAGGGTCAGTTCTTCTAAATTTATTTCTACACATACGGTTAAAAAGAAACATCAACAATAACAACTAGTGAAGTTAGGTGTATTTTAGGGCACAGTATAAAACCCATCTGTCCAGTTAAGGAATGTGGGAGGACTGGCAAATGTGGAATCACAAATTCTAGTCTCTAGTTATAAATATTGAAATGATTGCCCGTCTGATGTTTACTTTCTGTTTTTTAAAACACTTTTCTCTCCTGCTATCTCTGAAGAAGAGCAATAAAGACCAAGGGGCCTTTTCCTTTATTCCCTGTGAATGACAATTTAAAATGTTGAACAGAATAAATCTAACTTAGAACAACAAAATATTTTACAGTGCTGCTAAAAACCTATTACTAAACAGTTTTTTCACTAACAAATATCCTGAGTATGTTTACTATCATTTTTATGTAAAATAATAACAGATTTAAAGTAAGCATTTGTGCTTTTTACTTTTTTTACAATCTTGATTCTAGTACCCCATTTTAGGGTCAAATATCTGCGCAACATATGTCAAATAAAGAAATATTGAGATCTTAAGGTAGTTGGTTATAGGGTGCTTTGGATTGAATCTTGTCTATCCCATTAATCTTCCAAAGAAAATATATGGTAAAATCCTAATCCTCAGTAACTCAGAATGAGACATTATTTGGAAATACGGTTGTTGTGAATAAATTTAGCTGAACAAAGATAAGTTCATACTGGATTAGTAGGGGCCCCAATATGTTATTATGGGTGTACTTAGAAGAAGATAAAGCTGTGGTGGCATTGGCAGAGCGACAACACCATGTGGAACTGGAAGTAGAAATTGAATTGAAGCATCTCCAAGTCAAGTCATACCAAGTGTAGTCAGCCATATCCAGAAGCTGAGAGGTGGACTGAATTCTCTGTCAGAGCTAAGAACTAACTCCTCTAGAACCATAAGAGAATAAATTTCTATTGCTTTGTGTCATCCACTTTGTGGTTCTTTATTACAGAAGTCCTAGAAAACTAACATACAGATTTTGCTCAAAATTATAATACTATAGGAGGGGAGGAAATCTTTAAACATTTTTTTTTCAATTGTAGCATTTTCCTACTAATTTGTTTATTCACCAAATACTTGCTGAGTAACTACTTTGTTCAGGCATTTTACTAGGCAACAGGGATAAAATAAGACAGAGAAAGTCCCTGCGCTAATGCATGAAAGTGGAACTAAATAAATACACACCAGGACATAGCACAACATAACAATATAACATGAGCTAGAGTTGGGTGCATGTTGGCCAGCCTTATGTCACTATAACATACTGCAGACAAAACAACTTAGGAAAGGTTTATTTTGGCTCATGGTTTGGGAGGTTTCAATCCATGGCTGGTTGGCCCATTGCTTTTGGGCTGGTGGGAAAGCAGCAAGCACATCATGGTGGGAGTGTGTGGCAAAGGAAGCTTCTGTCTAGAAGTGAAAGGAAAAGGATGGCCTAGGATTTCAAAATCCCCTTCCAGGGCACACTTCCTTCAACAAGGCTCTTCAATGTTCCACCACCTCCCCAAAACACCATGGGCTGGGGACCAGACTTTCAATACGTAGGCCTTTAAGGGGCACTCATCCCAACTGTAACAGGTGCTATGAAAAAAAACAAAACAGGGAAGTGTATTAGAAAGTGGAATAAAGAGGTTAGGGAAGGCTCCTTTGACAAGATGACATCTGAGCAGAGACCTGAATGAAATGAGGAAGTGAAGTAGCCAAGGACTGGGGAGTGGGAGAGAACTTGTTTTTCTTCTCAGTACTGGGGTTTGAACCCAGGTCCTCACACATGCTAGGCAAATGCTCTATCACTACACCCCCCAGTCCTTTTTGTTTTATTTTGATACAGGACCTTACTAAGTTGCCCAGGCTGGCCCTGAACTTGCAATCCTCCTGCCTCCTCCTGCATAGCTAGGATTACGTGTGCATCACCATTCCTAGAGAGAGCTTTCCTGGTAAAGGAAACCAGTACAGATGCTGCATGCATGGATAAGTCCAATGTAGAGAAGGCCTAATGATTCAGAAGCTGGGAAAGGACGCAAAATCAGACCAATGAAGAGCCCTGTAGGCCTAGTTAAGGATTTGGATTTTATTCTTAAGTGTGATGAAAAGCCATTGGATTTTTGTTTTGTTTTGTTTAATCAGCAAAATGACATTTATATCTGATTTATTTGTTTTAAAGATCTTTCTGGCTGCGGCATAGAAAACGGCTTCCAGATAAAAAGTAGAAATAAGGAAATCAGTTTAGTAGCTTTTAAGTAGCCTGAAAGACAGAATGTGGTTGGTGCCTTCAAGGATCTTTAGAGGCAGTGCTATGCAAATTTATAAAGCACAAATTTACAGATAAAGATCTATGCTTACAAATGTTGTCATCTACTACTGAAGTTAAAATCATAGCAATCACCGGGTTCATCTACATCCCCTGAACTTTTTTAGATTAGAAAACCATAGGAGTTTCTAAATAAACCAGTTAATATTCATCTGAACTTCTTATTCTCAATTCAAAAATAAAAAATAAGGGGCTGGAACTGTGGCTCAGCGGTTATGGTGCTTGCCTGGCATGTGCAAGGACGCGGTTTTGAACCCCAGTACCACATATACAATGAAGTGTCAGAGCAATGAAAGTCACATGAAAAATTAAATAAAGTTAAGTCCTGGGGCTGGAGCAGTGGCTCAGCGGTTACAGCGCTTGCCTGTCATGCTTGAGTACGTGAGTTCAAACTCCAGCACCACGTACACATTGAAGTCTCGGAGCAACGAAAGACACACAAAAACTAAATAAAATTGATTATCTTTCTCTCTCTCACACACACTGTCCCTCTCTCTTTAAAAATAATCATAATAAAATTAAATTAAGTCCCTCTCTCTCTCTCTCTCTCTGTCTCACTGTCCCTCTCTTTCTTTAAAAAAAAAAATCCAAAGTTGGGGGATAAATATAAAATAGCTGTTGAAAAATCTCAATTTATTTTTAGGTAACAACTCATACAATATAAAATATTTTACAAGATGTAGAAAAATAAGTCACATATACATATTAGCAATATCCAATTGATCTTTTAAATGTGACTAAAACAACTCTTCTACTTATAGTTTTTAGGAATCTCACCATTGTCCAAGAGTTAGTAAAGTTCACAATTCTTAGAGTAGAAGGTGTCAGTATTCCAAGTTCAGTTAAGTTTAAAGCAAATTTTTTTTCACTTGGGAATAAGTAACTATGTCTAATAGTAGTAGTAGTCATTGACTTTAGAAAATTGTATAATTAAATGTCCAAGGTCAAAATTTTAAAATATTTTCCCAGGACAGATAGTTCAAAAACAGATAAAAGCTCTGAATGGACATTCCTCCAAAGAAGATATTCAGATGATCAATAGGCATGTGAGAAGATGTTGAATAGCACTTGCCATTAGTGCAATGCAAACCCAAAGCATAATGAGGTATCGCTTTATACCCATTAGGATGGTTATTACCTGTATCTTTATCTCTACACACACAACAGGAAAAGATAGATGTTAGTGAGGATATGGAGATATTCAAAACCTCGAAAAAACCTGGTGAAAAGGTGAAATGGTTCAGGTGGTATGAAGGACAGTCTGGCAGTTTCTCAAGAAGTCACACATAGAATTACCATGGGATCTGGTAATTGCAATCTGAATGTATTCCCCAACGATCTGAAAGCAGAAATTCAAAGGGATACTTGTACACCCATGTTCATAGCAGCACTATGCACAATAATCAAAAGGTAGAAGCTACCCAAATGTTCATCAACAAATGAATGGATACTGAAATGTGGCTGTACACACAGCAGAAAATTATTCAATCTCAAAAAAGGAAACAAAATCTACATCATGTAAGAACCAATTGGGACATTATGCTAAATGAAATAAGCCAGAGACAAAAGGAAGATATGGTGTGTTTCCACTGATAGTCAAATCCGTAGAATCAAAAGTAGAATAAAGATTACCAGGGGCTGGGGAAAGCATATGTTTAGTCCATTTACTGATGCTATAACAAAATACCTGAAGACTAGAAAGTTCACCAGAAAAGCAGTTTATTTAGCTCTGAGCTTGGCACCAGCCTCTGCTCAGCTTCTGATGAGGACCTCGGGAAAAGCATGACAGAGATCTGGAAGGAGAAGCAAGCACGTATCAAGAGGTGGTACACATGTGTGAGTGAGGAAGAGGGGACCATGCTTCAGGAAAAGCTGCTCTCAAGTTAGCTTGTCCAGTCCCATGAGAGCAGGAATTCACTCCCAAGAGGAAAGTATTAATCCCTGCTAAAACACCCAATCACCTTTTTTTTTTTTTTTGAGAGAGAAGGACAGTGAGAAAGAAATAGAGAATCATTTTTTATTGAGTTTTTCACATGGCTTTCATCACTTTGACAGTTGTGTATGTGGTGCTGGGGTTTGAACCCATGTACTTGCACATGCCGGGCAAGCACTTTAATCACCGAGCCATCACTCCAGCCCCGCTAATTACCTCTTATGGGCCAGACCACTTCTCAATACCATTACTTAGCCATTAAAATTTCAACACAAATTTCGGTAGGGACAAACTACATCCAAACCAGGGAGGAACGGGAAGTCAGCATTTAATGAGAATAGAGCTTCAGCTTAAAATGATGAAAAAATTCTGGAAACAGTGGTAATGGTTGCACAGCAATGCGATTGTACTAAGTGACAATGAATTACAAAATTACACATGGTAAATTTTATGTTGGCATTTTTTTAACAATACAAAGTCTTCCCACCCCCAGCCAGGAGATGTAGGAAGGTTAGAGACAAAACAGTTGATTGCTTTAGCCAAACACTCTTTTGGAAACCCCTAAGGCTGGTCACTACACATGTGGAAGGTACAGCCCCTAAATGCTCAGAACATGACAATGGCTTCCCATCATGACAGGTACCAAAGACTGTGGTATATCTCATTAGAGCTCCTGTTATCCATTTTCCCTCTACTGTTTTCCCAGAAAGCCTTGAAAAAGTTTTTCAGGAAGTCTATGACACTTAGTTTCTCTCTGCATTCAAATATTGCAAGTTAACCAAGAAAGATGAGATTGTTTACCAAGTTGAAGTTTGTACACTTATTTTCCTTGACACATTCTAGATGTTGATTTTCTAGCTCAAATTGGGCCATGGTAAGTGACATGAATGTTGTCAATAGTGCCTACACAGTTTGTTGAAAACAATATGCCTTGACAACTCAGCTCTTGTGCACAATTCCATGGTTCAAGCGATTTTCAGCAATCCCAACAGGCAAAATGTTGTAATTGACATGTACCTGCTGACAATCATGATGAACCGTACAGATTGCAAATCATCAGCATAAGCAAAACTGTAGTATGCACATGAGGGTGCGGATGACAAAAGAACAGATGAGCCATGGAGCAAACAAAAATATTAATAAAAGATTTAAGTGAAAAGAACACTGTATAAGCAGAGATTTATTTTTTAAAAACAGAGGGAAAATCAATATCTAAAAAAAAAGCCTCTGGAAAAAACTACAAGAAACAAATTGCTTTTACTTTAGGCAAATTTGAGTCACATAAAAGAGATAACTGGAAGAAATATTTTTCATAATCTGTGCAGATTTGCATCTGCCAAAGAATCCTCAGATGACCCTCCCTCGCTCCATCATGTTTAAGTGGAATCCCAAACACTGTTCAGACCTGTAATAAATGTAGCAGTGATGAAATTTCACAAGAAATAAGAACAAAATGTTCGCACATTCAAGAATAAAAGTTACGAATAAAGAAAAAACAATCCTTCTTAACAATAAGTGAGCAGAAGTGGAGTGAGGAAGCAGAAAGCTCTAGCTTTGGGACAAGTTACCTAACACCGGAGTCTTTGAAGTTACTTGTATCCTCAAAGCCCTCACTGTGGCAATTTAAACCTTCAAGTCTCACAAGTGCCTTGCCCTTTTGTGTCCTTGTCATTGCTCATGCCATTTCCTCCAAATTGAACACCGACTCCTTTCCACCTGGCCCCATAGGCTCCCCAAGAGCAGGCCTCATGCCATATGACCCAGTATAAATGCTGTACCTTGGTGAAGGCTTTCCTGAGCTCTTTGCTTGGAAATTCTCTCTTGTCTTACAAAGTTCTGTAAGGCCAGCTGTACCTCTCTTAAAGTACTTGTACGTGGTACTGTATTTCTTCATGTACACATATTATCTCTCCAGATCTCTAAATATAGAGGTTTTTCCTAAGATCAGTACTAGAGCCTCCTGTCAGTCTGTGCTATATTCCTCCACCAGGCAACATACCCCCCACCCCACTGCTTTATAATCTCTCATCTTTATGAACATGACTCCAAAATCTCTATTCTTCTGTCCTATGCTTCTATGAAAATTCAGTCCCTCATTTTTGACTGACTGCTAGATTTCTATACCATGTTGCTCCTTTAAACATCAAACTTACAAAGTGTACCATGGAAATGACCATTTTTCCCTGCCCAACTTTTCTCCTCCATTCTCCATGACACCACTAACCTTCCTGATCAGTTGGGTGCAAACCTCCTCATCAGTCCTCAGTGCCCACACCCAATGCGTTTCAAGGCCCTGACAATTTCACTTTCATGTTATTGTAATTTCAACCTTTTATTCTGATTCAATCTCACCCCTCCCTCTGCCCTAAACCACCATCTACTGTTGTATCTTGTCCATCACTGTATCTGCAGTATCTAGAATGGTACTGTGTTAGTCAGCTTTTCATCATTGCTACAAAATGCCTGAAGAAACAAAAACAAGTTAAAGCAGGAAAAAAAAAAACACTTTGACTCAACAGTTTCAGTGGTTTTGTCCAAAGCCATTGACCCCTTTGTTTTGGATCTGAGGTGAGGTAGAACATCACGGCAGAAGGGTGAGTCAGAGCAAAGCAGAGAGTGGGGGAAGGGGGCAGGGGCAAGACTTAGTCCCCCCAAGGGCACATCTCCAAGGACCCACTCCTTCAAACAGGTCCCACCTCTACAGTTTCCACCATCCTGCAATAATGCCATCAAATTATTAATCCACTGGTAAGATCAGAGTCCTCATGATCCCCATCACTTACCCTGAATCGCCACCTCTGAACACTGGTGAACTGCAGGGGACTAAGCCTTCAACACAAGATCCTCTGGGGGACATTTCAGACACAAATCATAACAAGTACCTTACCTACAATAGAAAATCAATAAACACAAAATGAAAGAATGAATGGATTAATAGGTAAATTTCCTATTCCAATGCCTTGCCTCAGGGAATTTTCTTATCTTAGAGTGCTCTAATACAACGCTGTCAATATTTAATCTATCAAGGTACAACTCAAATACTATACCCTCTGAAATGGCCCTGTGAGGACAAATTTCATATTCTGTATCAGTTGGGGTTCTAATTTGGAAACAACAGTATCCCAACTTGATTAATTTTAAACAAAATAACCACAAAAATGATTTCTTGAATAGAGATGGTGGAGACTCACAGAATGATGGGAGTCTGAAAATTAAGCAGAGAAATTTATTGGTGGGACAGAAGCATTGGGAATAGATGACAACACTTTTGTTGATGCCATTTCCAAGTGCTTCCATTAGGTCTAGAAGCCAATGCAATCTTTTCTCACTTTTCTTCATCTTTCAAAACTTGCTCAAGATTCAAAGTCTTGGTGGGCACAAACATTTGGCTAATCCACAATCAAAATATACGAATTCTTGACTTTCATAGCAAATGGCAAGACTCTTCCTCTCCCAAAGGCTCATACAATGGGAGACTCCCTATATTTACCAGAGGATTCATATACTGAGAAGCTAAAATACACAAAAATCTACTACCCTTCAGTAGCCATGTCTTGGCTGTTTTGAAAGAATATAAGTCCCACGAAGGCAGAATTTATGTCAGACTCATTTTTGTATCCACTGAAATTCCTATAAAAGTACTTTCATACATCTCCTAATTGAGAGCTCCTTTTTAATTACTTCCTCATCTCTATCTTGTTTCTAGTGTAAATTACTCCATGACACTTTAAATTGCTTGGATTTTTAAAATTTCTGATGTTGTCTATAAATGGTAACTATTTGTCAAAAAAGAGAAAGAAAGAAATAAAGAACCCATAGTGTTCTACACATATATTAGTCAATGTTCTGTTACTATGAAAAAATACCTGAGATAATCAATTTATAAAGAGAAAAAGTTTATTTTGATTCACAGCTTTAAGGTGTCAAGTTCATGATTGGTTAGCCCCCATAGCACCAGATCTGTGGCAAGATAACACATCATGTCAGAAGCTCATCACAGAGCAATACAGTTAACCTCATGACCAAGATGCAAATAAAGGTGAGATGAGAGACGAGGATCCTACAGTCCTCTTCATGGACACATCCCCAGTGACAAGGCTTCACTTGTTAAAGGTTCCACCACCTCCCAATAGCCCCATGATAGGCACAAAGCCCTTAAACACATGAGCCTTTGGGGCACATTCAAGGTCCAAACTACAGCATTCCACTCCTGACCCCCAAAGGTCTTGTCCATCTGCAAGATACAAGATGCATTCATTCCATTATCAAAAGTCCCCAAAGTCTAAACTGTAATAACATTACTCAAATGTCAAAGTCCAAAGTCTCCTCTAAGACTCAAGGCAAACTGAGGTGAGAGGTTCTATAAATATCAAATCAAATGAGTTATACACGTCTGAGACACAATGGTGGGCAGGCACAAGATAAATGTTCCTGTTCCAAAAGGAAAATAATAAGGAGGGATCAAAAGGAAGACTGAAACTCAAAAGGCAAGCATTAGACCCCAAATCTCCATGTCTAGTATCCAGGGCTGCTGAGGACTGGACGAGCCACCCTTACAGATTTGCTGGTTGCGTCCCACCTAGACCTCTTCTTGGGAAGGCTTTACACACTCCTGCAGTTTTCTCAGCAGGTGTTGCATGTTTCTGGCATTTCTACCTACTTGGGGTCCCTATTGTGGTTTCACTTCACTTCTGAACCTTTCCTGGGCATTGCATCACTGAAAGCTACTTGTAGGGACTTTAACCCTGTGATACACTGCCTGAGCTCCAGGCTTCCCTTTGACATCTCAGTGGAAGCATCAACAACTCTATAACTCTTCTATTCTGCATGCCAGCAAAAGCAGCTTCACAGATGATATGAAGGTCTCCCTCCAGTGTGCGCTATACCTGGACCCATTTGAACCGTGACTGCAAAAGTCCCTGAGTATTTTACCAGAAGAATAGGAGGAAACAAATTCGGAGGAAATGATTTCTTAGGCAGCTATAGATGGGCAGGGAACCCTGACAATTTCTTCTGAAATGTTTTTGCCCTGGGAAGTCCTCCATCTTTGAAACACATTTGCGTTTCTACATCTCTGAGTCTGTGAGGCCAGGCTGGCTAGCTGCTGAGATGTCATCAAGGTGTCTTTCCTGTTGTTTCCATACAACACACTGGGCTTCTTTTCATTAGCACAAGCAACTGCACCCTCCTTGGCCACATCTGTGTACACATTCTATTTCTGGCCAAGCTGCAAATTTTTCAAATCTTTCTGCTCTGCTCCTCTTTGCTCCTGATTATTCAGCTAAAATCAGCCAATGATACCCATGCCACTGCCTGAATGTTTTGCTGCTTTGAAATTTCCTCCATCAAGTGAACTTGTCCATTACCTTTAAACTCAACCTTACACCAAGTCCCAGAGAATGGACAAAAGGTAGACAGACTGTAAAATGAACAGCCTTTAGTCCAGTTCCCAATAGAGTCCTTCTGTCAGTAACCCAGTCTTCTGAGCCTTCACCAGTACCACCCTTCAAGCTCTGCTGATAGAATTCTAGACTTTCTCTAGCACGCTTCTCTAGATGTTTCTAAGCATCTCTCATAAATCAATTTCAAAGGTCTCAGGTATATTCAACAGCCCAAGTTCTTAATTCCAAATTTTGTGTTAGTCAGCTATTACTATAACAAAATGCTTGAGATGATCAATTTATAACAATTTATAATTTATTTATAATGTTTTTAAGAGAAAATGTTTATTTGGACTCACATTTTTAGAGTTTCCAGTCCAGTTCAGTTGGCCTCATTGCTTTGGGCTTGTGAGGCAAGAGTAAATAAAGGCAGAACAAACTGTTCACCTCACTATCAGGAAGAAGAGGGAAGAGAAAGAGACCAGATCTCACAATCCCCTTCAACCATGTAGTCCCCTCAATGACCTGAAAACCTCTCACTAGGCCCTGCCTCATAAAAGGTCCACCACCTCTCAAGAGTGCCATCTTGGGGTAGGCGAGGTGGCTCAGCAGTAGAGCACGTGCCTGGCATGTACAAGGACCCAAGTTCAAACTGCAGCCCCACATAGATAACTGAGTGTCAAATAACAAAAACCAGATGAAAAAAACTCTCTCTCTCTCTTTTAAAAAATATAAATAAATAAAAAAATTTAAAAATAAGAAATATGTTTCTTTAAAAAAGCATTGAGAGGTTGGAGCAGTGACTCAGTGGTTACCGTACTTGCCTGGCATGTGTGAGTACACGAGTTCAAACCCTAGAACCACGTACACAATGAAGTCTTGGAGCAATGAAAGCCACATGAAAAAATAAATAAAATTTATTCTCTATTTCTCTCTCTCTCTCTCTCTCTCACTGTCCGTCTCTCTTTAAAAAAAAAAGCTTTGAAAACTAATAAAACATTCAAATTCTGCTCTTGAAAGAGACATCTTCAAATCCCCACTTAACCAGAAATCTCTATTAATCGAGGAGTTCCAGAGTCTAAGCAACTTTTCTTTGTAATTTTTCTCTGTCATATTTCCATTTATTGCACAAAATAGCCATCAATAAAAACATCACTCTATTTCTTCATTTAGAAGTGTTTATGATTCATAAACATCATAAATGTATCACGCTTCATTTAATTTCCCACTTTTTATTATTGAAAGTGTGCCTTTCTAATTACTTTATTGTATCCACCTTGCTTTAAAGTGTTTTTTTTTTTTAGTTTAAGAATATATTACACACCTTAAAACTTTCAGTTCCTGATGTTATCTTTAAAAATTAACTTCTCAGAACCGTCTATGCTTCTTCAGAGCAGCATCCATTCCCTGTGGTCATCCAATACTCAGCACACAAAACATATTTGTTGAACAAATTAATAAGAATAAGCAGTAATGGGGCTGGAGCAGTGGCTCAGCAGTTATGGTGTCTGCCTGGCATACGCAAGGACGTGAGTTCAAACCCCAGCGCTTCGTACACAACAAAGTATTGGAGCAACAAAGGCCACATGAGAAACTGAATAAAATTGATTCTCTCTCTCTCTCTGTCTGTTCTGCTCTTTAAAAGAAAAGAAATGAAATGAGCAGTAACACACCTTAAGGAATTATAGGTGTGCCTGAATCAAGCCTATAAATGGCATCTGTTAGATCTATGCTATCATTATTAATATAATGTGGTTGGGGGGAGTCTCCAAATGTGGTCCATGGTCTCCCTTTCAGAGGAGCAGGTCTACAAGATCAAAATCATTTTCATAAGAATACAAAGAGATTGATTTTTCACTGTGATGGAATTTTCAATGAAGGCACAAAAGACATGGTTAGGAAATCTACTGGCACCGAGCCAACTGTTCCACATTGCATTTTTTCACTACTATGTACACATATTCTAGAAATGCCAGCTTTAACTTAAACATGCCTTTGAGGTAAAAATTATTAATTTTATTACATGTCAACTCTTGAGTCAGCTTCTTAATATACTGTGTGATGAAATGGGCAGTGTGTACAAAGCCCTTGTGTTTGTCTCCAGGAAAACACTTGTACCATTGTTTGTGCTGGGAACTGAAACAGCTGCATTTTTCATGAAACTCTATTTTACTTGAAAAAATGACTGGCAGACAAGCTATAGCTGCTAGGACCTGGGTATTTGACAGACGTTTTCTCTAAAATGAAATAAATGGGTCTGTTATTTCAAGAGAAACACTTGATGATATTTGTTGTCCATGATAAATCCAAACTTTCAAGTAAATATTATAATTTTGAAAAATGTGATTCACCACCATGTGCTTAATACTGGTTATGGTTTAGATGTGAGGGGCTCTGCTTTTGCAGCTCATGTGTGGGACAATGCAAGCAGGCTTAGAGGTGAAATGAATGGGTTATGAGAACACCCAACCAGTGAATTAATACCCGGATAGGCATTAACTGAGTGTAACTAAAAGCAGGTGCGGTGTGGTTGGAAGAGATGGGTCACTGGGGATGTGCCTTTGGGGTTTACATTTTGTCTCTAAGGGGTCTCTCTCTCTCTCTCTCTCTTACTCTCGCTCTCCTTGATCATTATGTCCTGACCTGTTTTCCTCCACCACACCTTTCCACCAGGATGTTTTGCTTCACCTCAAGCCCCGAGAAATGAAGTTGGCCATCTATTGACTGAGACCTCTGAAACTGTGAAACTGTGAGCCCCCAGATAAATTTTTCCTTCTAAAATTGTTTTTGTCATATCTTTCGGTCACAGCAGCAAAAAAGCTAACTAAAACAGTACTTAAAGAGTTTTCTGATGAGATCAGTAGTGAAATTGATGGCTGTAATTTTTTTATTATATAACAAGATGGGCCAATATTTGGAGAATCTGCATAATAAAATGAATAAACATTTCCCAAACAACTAATGCATGATTTGCAAAAACATGCCATGGTGAAATGATCAGTTTTAAGAAGCCCAATGGATTCCAACGTAGAATGAGAAGTTCATACTTTTTCTAAATGCACATGTAAATGAAGTTAGATTTTCTTTACATACTTCAAACAAAACAACATAATGCAACAGTCTGAATGGAAAGACAGGTATGAGAATCTAGCTATCTTCTATTAAGCCAGATGTTAAGGAGATTTTCAAACAATGCAACTCTTAATAGACTTTGCATAATTATTTTTAAAATAAAATATTTTATAATATTATTATTTTTAAAAGAAAGCAAGACAGTGAGAGAGAGAAAGAGAGAGAAACAATTTTTTATTTAGTTTTTCATGTGGCTTTCACTGCCCCAAGAGTCCACCGCACACGTGGTGCTGGGGCTTGAACTCGTGTACTCGTGCATGCCAGGCAAGCACCTCAACCACCGAGCCACTGCTCCAGCCTCCTATAATATTATATTTAAAATATCAATTTCTGATATGGTAAATATTATTAGATATAACATAAACAAAAGCTCTTGGAGGTCTACAATAATTATATTATTGACATAATAACGTTCTTTTTCTTTTTTAAAACCAATAGATTTTATTTTTTGAGGAATTTTATGTGCACAGAAAAATTGAGGAGAGGGCTGGAGAAGTGGCTCTGCAGTTACAGCACTTGCCTGGCATGCGCGAGTATGGGGGTTCAAACCCCAGCACCACGTACACAATGAAGTGTCTGAGCAATGTAGACCACATGAAAAACTAAATAAAACTGATTCTGCCTTTCTCTCTCTCTCTCTCTCACTCTCTCTCTCTTTACAAAAAAATAAAATTGAGGAGAAAATATAAAGTTCCTATATATCTCCTTATTATTCCCCATGTGCACACTCATGTACACACACACACAATTTCATATATATATATATATATGTGTGTGTGTGTGTGTATGAAATTTGCATTACTGGAGTACATTTGTTACAATTGATGAATTAATAATGACACAATATTATTAACCAAACTTCATAGTTTACATTAGAGTTCGCTCTTTGTAACGTCCATTTTATGGGTTTTGATAAATATATAATGACATATGGTCACCACTAAAGAATTATGCAGAGTATTTACACTGCCCTAAAAATCTCCTGGGCTCCACCTTTTATTCATTCTTCCCTCCCTCCCCCTGAACTCCTCACTCACCTGTTGTTAAATATCATGGTTGCTTGCAAGTTAGGGCAGTTCTGAGCATAGCTGCTATAGACATTCGGGCAGGTATTTGGACACAAGTTTTCAATTTATTTGAGTAAATTCCAAGAAGTATCATCACTGGATTGTATGGTAAAGTGTATCTAGTTTTGTAAGACACTGCCAAATTGTCTACCACAGTGTCTGTACCATTTTGCATTTCCACCTGCAATAAATGAGAGTTCCTGTTGCTTCACATCTTTACCAGTATTTGGTTGGTCAGCATTTTGGAGTGTACCTTCTAACAGGAGTACAGTGACACATTATTGCTGTATGGATTTATGTTTCCCTATGCAATATTTTTCATATGCTTATCTGCCATCTATATGTCTTCTTTGTTGACTTATCTGTTCAGATCTTCCATCAGTTTTTAATTGGGTTGTTTATTTTTGTTATTGGATTGAGTTTTAAGAGTTCATATTTTTTGAATGTCAATCTATTATCAAATATGTATTTCATGAAGATTTTCTCATAGTCTGTGTTTTCATTCTCTTAACATTATCTTTCACAGAGCAGTTTTAATGAAGTCCAACTTACGTATTTTTCCTTTATGAATCATACATTTGGCATTGTATCTAAAAAGTCATTGCCAAACACAAGGTCACTTAGATTTTCCCCTTTGTTATGTTCTAGGAGTTTCACAGCTTTGCATAAAATCTGTTTTGAGTTAATTTTTGTGAAAGGTTTAAGGTCTGCATCTAGACTCACTTTTTTTTGCATATGAATGCCTAGTCCTAGCACCATTTGTTGAAAAGACTGTCTTTTTCCCGTTGTATTACTTTTGCTCTTTTGTCAAAGAATCGGTTGTCAATATTTCTATGAATCTACTTCTGGACTCTCTCTTTTGTTCTATTATCTATTCTTTTACCAGTGCTACACTGTTATAATTTAGGTTTTTTTTTTTAAGAGAGAGAGGGACAGTGAGAAAGAAAGAGGAAGAGAGAAACAATTTTATTTAGTTTTTCACATGGCCTTCGTTGCTCAGAGACTCCATTGTGTATGTGGTGCAGGGGTTTGAATTCTGGTACTGGTGCATGCCAGGCAAGTGCTGTCACTGCCAAGCCACCGCTCCAGCCTCTGTCATAATGTAGTTTTATGGCAGATCTCGAAGTCAGGGAGTGTAAGTTCTTCAGCTTTGGGCTTCAACACCATATTGCCTGCTTTGTGTCTTTTGCCTTTTGATTTAATCAGCTGTTGACTTCTACAGGTAAACTTGTTTTGAGAGTGATTGCATTGAGGCTATAGACCAAGCTGGTAAGTGTAACAGCTTGACAATATTGAGTCTTCCTTTTCACAGAAGTGGAGCAGCTCTCAATTTTGGGGGTCATCATGGATCTCTTTCAGAGTATTATAATTTTCCTCATGCAAATCTCATACATATTTTATTAAATTTATACCAAACTAGTTCATTGTTTTTGTGCTACTATAAATTAAATGGTATTATGTTTTCAGTTTCAAATTCTGATTGTTCATTTCTAGTAATCGATTATTGTCGTTTTACTTGACCTTCAATTCTTACTCTCTAGAGTTTTTCCCTCCTTCGATAATTTTGTAATGAACATGGTCTTTGGGGTCATGTGCAACTAGGATTCAGGTCTAGCTTTAACACATACTTTATAGGAAAATTGTTCACTTCTCGTAGTCTCAGTTTGCCTATAGGTAACATAGGATAAAAATAATAAATACCTCACAGGATTGTCTTTAGGATAACAGTGATAATACCTGAAGTGCCTAATACACATAGAAAGAACACAATTAATAATAGCTATTGTTATTCAGATTACTCTGACCTAGTAATTCTACATTGCAGAGAAAATTTCAAGGAAATAACTCCAAAGGTGTCCTTGGCATGGAAGACATTTAAACAAAATTCTAAATGATCGTAGAAAGCAGGAAACA
Source organism: Aplodontia rufa (assembly GCA_004027875.1). Lineage (NCBI taxonomy): Eukaryota > Metazoa > Chordata > Mammalia > Rodentia > Aplodontiidae > Aplodontia > Aplodontia rufa. The sequence continues at coordinate 23,153 of PVKS010004131.1, forward strand.
ACAAGGGGCAAGGTTAACGCATTAATTGTGCTCTAACAATATGATAGACTATGTAATCATTAAGATTACATATGTATTGAGCTGACTCATGAAAATTACCATTTCAAAAAAGTTTAAAGGAAAGCAATATTAAATACTGTTTAAAAATTTATAACTATATTCGAATTTTGTATGTTGAAAAGGTTAGAAGTTAATTTCAAGTATAAAAAAGGAAGAGTTGTTAGCTCTTTTTCTGTAAAGTTTCTTAAATTTGTGGTTTTAAAATTATAATCAATTCCTTATGGTTTAGTATTTGGGGGGTGTTTTTGATAGTTATCCTAAAGTGTTTGGGGTATTAAATTCTTGCTGAAGTTTACACTGAGATTATTGCAAAGTTATTCTTTAAGTCCATCACATATGCCAAGGGTACATATTCTCTTGCAAATCTGCTATTACTGTAATCCCTCCCTGGAAATATTTTTGCTCTGCTTTTGACTTTCCATTAATATAAGAGGAAACTAAAGAAATGAACTTGGGCTGTAGGTACAATTCATGCATAGCACGTGCAAGGCCTTGGGTTCAATCTCCAGCACACTACACACACACACACACACACACACACACACACACACACACACGGTGGGGGAAGAGAGAAAGAAATGAACGAAGGTTTATGTGAACTCTTCCTACCCCCGCCCCCCAGTCTTCTGCTTTGCCTTCTTGTGCCTTACTGATAGCAATCATTACTTTGGACATTTCTAAACCTCTCACGAAGACTTGTTCACTTCTAGGCTACAGAGGGTGTCAAGTCATGGAAACAGAAAAGCACTGGAGTACAAGTCAGTAGTAGAGTCCCACTGTTGTCACTAATCACATAGTTTTTACAAGTTGTTTTTTATCAGCCATAAGTTTCCTCCAGTATGAAAAGAGATGGGTTAACTTCTTTCAATTTCCTTCCAGTTTTAAAAATTGCCTGAAATCTTTGGTTAAAAAAAAAAAAAAAACTGCTTGTTTCTGACATCCCTTCACAGAAGGTAGTTATGAGTTCCGAAAATATTCATTATGATTCTCCCTTTCTACCTTTTTCTTGCTCCTGTGTAGGTACTGGTTGCCTCTACTATTCTCCTCCAGTCAGATCTTCCTTGGTTACAGCAACATCCTGGCTCTGTTCTCTAGGATTCTCTCTCTGATGTAGAGCAGGCATGAGCCCAAAAACCATTCTCAGTGAAGTGCCCGTGAGGCCTGGGAAGGTTAAATCTGATTATTCACAAACTGTTGTTACCATTCATTGAAGTCATTTCTATATGCTAGGCACTTTGTTAAGTGCTTGGTAAACATTATTTCATTTATTTTAAACAACTACCCAATGAGGTAGGTATTTTAATTCATGTTTTATAGGTGAGAAAAGCCTCAGAGCTTGAGGAAATTGCTCAAGACCACACAGGACTAAAAGACTCAGAAAACTGGTCATCTTTCTAAGTCATGCTCTCTGAGCAATACATGTCTGGCTACCATATTTTGATATTTCAGAATCTAGTTCCAACCATGAGAAACCCAAAAGGCATGCTTTACACGCCAAACTGGTTTCCTTTCTGCTTCAGTGCAAGAATTGTAGTACTGCTGATAATCGTCCTGAAGCTGATAACAGCAGATCAGGGCTTCTGTTCTCATCAGACTGCCTTTAACCTTGAATTCCAGGAAAGCCATGAAGATTAGTACACTCGAGACACTGTTGCTCAAAATGGAACTTTCTAGAAATGACACTCTGGAGAAAAGATTCTCCAGAGTATCTCCTCTGTATTCTTGGGAATTCATTCCAATTGCTGATTTTCTGAATCTATGCTTTTGTGGACTTCATTTCTTTCAAAGGGGGTTTTGTTTTGGAAAGTGTAATTTTCTGTTCTCTGCTTTTAAAACACACTTTGTTTTGATTTTTTGAGTTTTATTTTCCTGGCTTCTTTTACATTTTAACCATTGAAATATATCTGGCAAAAGTCCCCCTTTTCAACAACAACAACAACAAAAAAAAAACTATCATTAGGAGTGGTATTTGAATAATCTGAGCTTATTGCTTTTGAAATAGAGTTCAGTGCCATCAAGTTAATTTCTTTTAGTGGTAAATAAAATGCGATTGACATTGTTCCATTTATTAACCAGACTTAAAGAAGTTGTTATTCCAAGAAAAAGCAAATTTTTCACTCATTAAAAGTTAGAATACTTCATGTTACAACAAGATAACTCTGAGTAAGAGAATCTGTTGACTAAGACACTGCTTTTTGAAGATTATGTCACAAATGACTTTTTTCCTGGGACTTTCCCATGGAAATATGCCCTCAATTGTTTTGTCTTATTCTCCTTATTTCTTTTTTTTTTCCAATAACTTTGCTTTTTCTTGCCCCATGAATCATTTATTTTCTCACTTATTTTTTTCCCTAAGGATTTTTCTCCATAATCTCTCCCTTAAGATTTCTTTTTTTAATTCATTTTTTAATTAGTTAAAAAAATAGACTTACATTTAGGAAGGAATCATTGTCATACAATCAAGAATAAATGTATAATGACAGAGCAAGCTGAGGCTGATGCCATTCCGTGATAGATTTCTTGAAAACTTTTAGTCCACTAATCTCAAAAATCTCTTACCCTTTGTTGACCTAGTTCATCTCTTTAACACAAAAATTAGACAGTATAGAATAATGAGACACAGTATTTGGAGGTCACATAGAAAGAGTTTTTGTTCTCTTTAGTGTTTCATTTTATTTCTAAAGTGAAATAGAAAGGAAGTAGAGGGATAAAACTGGAATACTGAATATCAAAGATGCTAAAAGAAATTCCACTATTTTATCTATATGATAGTTTTCTCACATGGAACTCAAAGTGATTTTATGTTTGATTTTGGGAAAGAGTTCTTTCGGCATCCTGGCTTGGGAAAGCCAGTCTCTTGCTGTTGATAGGGTAACATCAGTCCTGAGAAGCCTCAGCCGTAATTACAGTTCTCCCTGTCATGACCTTGACCACTGACAAAGCCATAACAGGGACCCAATTTTCTTTCTGACCTCTCAGAGAACAGATTAGCTTGCGGAAATGATCATAGACAGATAAACAGGCAGATAACAAATAAATAGAAAGGAAGGACAAGAGGGAAGGAAAACCAGAGGACAGAGCGAGAAAGAAAATTCAGAATGAATAAGAGAAAGAAAGTAAGGACACCCAAAGGTATTGGTGCCTTAAGTAGATCACCCAACAGGAGACAGAGTCATCAGAAGTGTTCCAGGAACAGAGGAGAGTTGGGAGGCAAACCAGAAACACAATTTTCACTCATTAGACATGTCAAATTTCTATTAATTAATTAAATATATTTTAATGCAGATATTGTTCCCTTGTCCCAAATCTTTACTTTTTTTTTTTTTTTTTAAAGAGAGAGGGTCAGTGAGAGAGAGCCAATTTTATTTAGTTTTCCATGTGGCTTTCATTGCTCCAACACCTCGTTGTGTAGGTGGTGCCAGGATTTGAACCCGCGTCCTAGCGCATGCCAGGCAAGCACCGGAGCCACTGCTCCAGCCCCTTTACTCTTGATTAATGCAATTGTTTAGATGAAATAGCACTGGTTCTTTGTTTTTGAGAATTAGACGCACACTTGAGTAAAGTGGTACAATATCACTTTTGCTTCTTCCCGCTGCTCTTTTTTAACGTTTAAATAATGTAATTTGTCACTTATTTTTTACCAAACTTTTTCAAAGTCTCTGAATCTATAAATGGCTCTCTAGAACTGAGCATTAAGGCCCTGTGGGCTCTTTTGGAGGTGCCTGGACCTGGTAACAGACTAGGTTTCTTTCAGAGCTACCAAGTAAAAGGAACCTCTGGAGCCGTTTGGGAGGGAGGCTCGGCTGTTTATTTTCTAGCCCTCTGTGTTGAGAGGTATTAAATACAAAATTATTTCTGTTACTACTACCCTCTAAGTGAGCTATAGAAATTCCCAGATGCAACTGTTCCTTCGAGGGCATAGCTACTATCTTGTGGGCTTCCCGCGAAGTGTCACCCCTGAGAAGTCACAGCCGGGAAGCGTCCCTACCAGGGCAGACTTTTGGCCTGTCCTTTTCTAACCAGGTGGTGTACCCATTTTCAAATCCTTGCTACTGTGATGCTGGAAGAACAAGAAGATTAAAAATTTGTTTTGAAACACTATATCCCTCTCTCACCCCAGAAGCACCCCGGTTCTTTTCATTTTTGTACGTTACTTCCTAGTTCTGTCAATAGGTAAAGACGTTTTTACGTAGTTGTAGTTTCAGATCCTCTTTCTTAAAATAATGTCGTTATTTGAAAGCTGTTTCTTTACAAAGCTACTGTTGCTGTTTATCTCTGCAGGTGACTTTTAACCAAGTCTGTGTTCATACAGTGTGAAGGGCTGGAAGACAGAGAGATGTCATTACATAATCTTGGCATTGATTTCCAAAATCTCTAGCACGCTATCTGGCCTTACCAGACTGATCCAAGTTGTGTTTGTACTTTAAGATATCACTTCCTAGGCTAGTGGTGTATCTCAGTGGTAGAGTGCTTGTCTAGCACATGTAAGCTCTGGGTTTGATTCCCAGCATTGCAAAATAAAAAAAATATTAAAGATATCACCTCCAATATTTTATTCAACGTTGTGTGAAAATCAACAGATGTGATATCTGAAAATTTAAAGATCTATAAAATAGTTTTCTTAAAAAATAAAAGGCACACATTATATACACATTTTATATTATTTTGTTAAAATCTTGTAAGGTTGTTCAACAATAAAATAAAATAAAAAAAAATAAATAAAAGGCAACCAAGAATTGCTTTAGCTTATTTACCAAAGAATGAGAAAGTGTTGCTATGGGAGATGTGACGTCACCAGGACAATGAATGTGAGAACCTTGTCTGGAAAGTCACATTCACAAAGGTGAATTACAAGGAATGAGAGGCGTTCGTCTGGGGTGGAACTAAACAGCCTCAGAAAACAAAGTATTATGTGCAGTTGAAATTCTATGGTTTTTCTTAGTGTTCTAAGGATCATTAAAGTTGTAATTTTTACCTAGAGATGAATTAAAAAGTTTTGCTTTTCCTAGCTTAACTGACTGCTATGAATTCAGATTTTTAAAATTACTTAAACTTACTTGCAAAATTCTGTTTTATACCTATTCACATGGAAATTACTCAAGAAGAACCAATTTGGAAATGTTGGGGGAAAATATTTTGGTGATCCGTCTGTCTTGTTTTGTTTTGTTTTTTTCTAAGGCACATTTGAAATTTTTGCAGCTTCTTTTGTGTTTCCTAAACGGGAAAACTATGACATCTTACACACTGAAAGGCTTTAAATGGCAGCTATGATTTCTAAAGAGTGTTAAAAGAATCGTCCTCAAGGCTACATTTGTCTACGTCTGGAATGTGTTTTCATCCTTCTTTTGTATCATGAACTGGAGATTGATGCCTTCAGAAGTTACCTCATCTCTCCTCTGCCTTCAGGTACAAATGTCTTGATCTAAAGTGGACAGATTTGTCTCAGGAGCACCAACACTTTTCTGATACTGTTTTCTTTCTAGTTGTGAAAATCCAACTTGCTGGACTGACGTCAGATTCTCCATCTAGATTTATTTTAGGGCACCTAGCAAGCTCTGTCCTGGGTATTAACTGTCAAGATAACACAGTTGATCCCCATTTGAGGCCTCTTCCTCCAGGCCCCACCTTCCACGTGCTGGTGATATCATCTCTGGGGAAACACTCTGGACCAGCCTGTAAGTGAGCCTGCAGAGCATTCTGGCCATGTTATTGCTCCTGGTTTTCATTTCCATGATATTTGTTCCTTTTTCTCTCAAGTAGGTAATTTCTCTTAACTGTCCATACACTATTTTATTTAGGATTCCTGGAGACTCAGGAATATGGTTCCAACTGGAAAGTTTACTTGCTGTAATGAAAGGTGTGTGTGTGCATGCACGCGTGCATGTGGGCTTGAATCTCTTGAAAATCATGTGGCTTATGTTTGTGTGGAGACTTAAGAGCCCATCAATGTATTGCTCACATTGGAGATACCCCACAAGTGAAATATGATGAGGTGAGAAACGTGGAAGATTCAGACTCCTCTTTCTGCACAGATCTTACCAAAGGCTTAGTATTGCATTCAGAGGTCATCTTTTTGTAAAATGTGCTGAAGAAAGATGCTAAACGTGTTAGCTGTTGTCAGTTAACAGTGCTCTCTTATCCCTTGGACTTCCCCTCTGTAGTACCTACCCTTGTGTTTGATGATGTTGGGATGTTGGGAAGGATGTGGATGTGTGAGACTCTAGATCAGGAAAATTAAGTTGATAACACATTGAGTTTAGGTTTCATGGAATAAATAGGTATACCTCAGTATCTCTGACTCATTTCTGATCCAGGACCCCCGAGGATACCAAGTGCAGATGCTAAAGTCCCATATAGTAAGTGGTGTAGTTTTGGCATATAATCTATGTACATATTCCTGTATGCTTCAAATTACTTGTAGATCACTTACTCCTAAGATAGTGTGAACGTATATAAATTGTTGCCCTGCTCTGTTGTTTAGGCATTAATGATAAGAAAAAGAGCCTGTTCGTGTTCAATGTAGATACAATTACAAGCTATTTGCTATCCTCAGTTGGATCAGTGACTGCGGAACTTGAAGATGTGGAAGGCTGACTTATTTATGTGGGCTGCAGTCATTTCTAGGATTAGTTAAGTTAGAGCTAGGTGTCCTGGTGAGGGCATAGCTTCCAGGACTACCAGGAGACCACTCACTCTGCTGAGCCACTCAGTGACACGGCTAATGTTTATACACGGTGAATGTGTCCCAGTGCTTCCTTCTTGGAGAAATGCGTTTGAACCATCTTAAGCTAGCCTATGGAAAGTTCTCCCAATCATCAGCAGTACACAATTGTAACAGAAGTTTCACTTTGCACTAGTTTTCCGGTCAGAATGTATGTAGGATGATGCAACATCTACAATTATAAACATATCCCCATCATTTTTTTTAAAATTTGTGATGGAAATTATGCGAAACAGAATTAATCAGACTCTTCTTTCAAATCAATTTTATTTGTTTTTTATTCTGGCTTTTGTTTCTCTGACACTTAGTTGTGTATGCGGTGCTGGGGTTTGAACCTGGGTCCCCGCACATGCCAGACAAACGTGATACCGCTGACCTACTGCTCCAGCCCCAATCAGAATCTTTTGATATGTCACAAACTATAACAGTACTAAAACCAGCAAATACATCTGTGTGCGAAGTTGAAATGACTTACACATCCCATACACCAATATGTTAAACAAGGTTTGATCAACTACTTCAAGAAAGACCCAAGTGTTTTTCAAGTCTTATTAGAGATGATATTACAAGATAGCTGCTGTGTAAAGAAACTACCAGAGCACTATACCAACAAATGTAGAAGAAAAGTATCATAGGACATATTATTAGGAGTTAGTTAATAAAAATATTATGTAATATTCCCAAAGTTTGTAATGTTTATGGAATTTATCTATTTATTTTTCTAAGCTATTGAGATTCTTATTGTCATTCTAATTTTTTTACATAATTTACATTTGTAACTTTGTGTTCTTTCCTTTAAAGAAGTCCCCCAGGTTACGGTGCTTGCCTGGCATGTGCGAGGACGCAAGTTTGAACCCCAGCACCACGTGCACAACGAAGTGTCTGAGGAATGAAAGTCACATGAAAAACTAAATTAAAATTGCTTCTTTCTTTCTCTCTCTCTCACTGTCCCCTCTTTCTTCAAAAAAGAAAGAAAAAGGAAAAAAAAGAAAAAAAAAAGAAATCCCCCACATTGTGTAGGCTTCTGTGTCTGCAAAACCTGAATCAGCTTCTGAATGAGCCAAGTCCAGCTGGTCTCTGGTATCTGATAAAGAGTTGGTCACTAAGAAATGAAGTTGGTAAGAAAAGGTATAAATAATCAAAGTACTATAATCTAGACAATGAGGAAAAGCATGCAGTTTTTAAAAGAACTTATTTTATGATGACAGAGATGACTGGTGTAGGTGAGATTACTTAGGAGAAAGTAAGTAAATTGGTTGCATATTTTACTTTTTACTGTGTTTATTTGGCTGTACCTCCTCTCTGCCATTCTGAAATATACTATTAGTTGCTTAGCAATGGAGGAACACTAAACCTAAGCATGTTTTTGAAATCCTGGATATGGTGGGATTTTTTTCCACCTCGATTAAAAAAAAAATCTTTGTATTAGAGTAATGCTCTCTAAATTATGAATCCCTAAAACATATATAGTAAGATTCAATTGATTACTGAATTAAATTGTCTTCCTTAGTTAATTTTCCAGGACTCTGTCCAGGGGAGCATACTTTTCATCTCAAGTATATTTATCAATTCAGTTCCTTAGAAAGCATAACTAGTGTTAAGGACATGCCAAACTACAGATCATTGTCATGCCTTAGAACCAGTTTTTTGAGGGGAAGGGTTGCTGCCTGTATACATTCTTGTTGTGATGACTGGTTAATTCCTACCCTTCATTCCAAAGGTCTGAAGTTCTGGGGCATGCAAAGGCACATTGCTGGTTGTAGATTCTTGTCTCTGGAATTTGCATTAGTTGTTATCTTTTGAGATCAGACCCTATCTATCCCAAACACAGCCAAAGTCCTTATAAAACCATACTCACTTTTGTTGATTTCCTCTGAATTGACTTTCACAATGAAGAGTAGTGGTATTACAGGAAAATCATGGAGAAACTCTTTTACTTTCAATATCACTTGAATTTTTGTCATTCTTCAGTTTGACTCTTTTCCTGTAATATTTATTATCACGTTTTCAATCTCCAACATAAATCTTACAGTTTATAGTTGATTAGTTACAACTGTAAATACAACTGTATTAAGAGACTTTAAAGACCCAGTTCTATCTGTTGCACACTTTCCACCTCCTTATTTCAGCTCTGCTAAAAAAATAAAAATAAAAATAAAGAAAATTAAAAAAAAAACCTACTGCACAATTTTGTTCACACTGTAAAGGAATACAACATAGTCTCTAAAAATCAAATTATGAAAAGTAGATTGTGTCTTCCATGCTTTATGTATATCCTAATGCTTTATGAGTGCATAAAATACTATATCAAAAAGGTTTTGAGAGAATGTATGGAAGAATCATTGGGTGTCACTTTTTTAAAAATTGCAAATTTTATCCACTTTAAGGCCTATAATTAGTCCACATCTGGGTATTGCCAGTAAATATTTGACCTTACATAAACCTATTGTGTTTCTTGTGTTGGAAGAATGACTCAATAGAAGTTTGTAAATTGCTGAACAAGTATGAATGATTGTTGCACCAGATCATAAAGATCAGCCCCTAGCATGCCAGCACACCAGCAAATCTGCCAAATGGCACAGCTCAGTATTTGTCAAGTCATGTCTATTTATTAAATTATGTTCAAAAATTGTAAGGAGGATATGACCCACTGTATCTTGATTGCATTTTAATCACACACAAAAAGAACTTCTTTCAGGCAACTGATTCATATTCTGAAAACACCTTTATTCAAATTTTCCAGCAAATCATTAGCCATAATGTCACACTAGGCACAGAATACTCAAATTTTATTTAGCCAAATTTCACTCTGCTGATATCTTAAATATTTTGTACATATATAAAATTTTAAGTATATTATACAATAAAGCTATTACATAATACACTTATGTGTCATTATTAATGTATATATAATCCTTATGCACAAAAAGACTTTAGTCCAAACCCCCTAAAGTCTAACAAAAAAAATGGAAATTGGAAGACAAGGAGGATCTTATTTTGCTTTTTGATATTTTTGTTTGATATTTGGTGTATTAAAGTAATGCACATACAGAAAATGCCAGTTTTAATAATAGGTGAATATAAAAGAAAAAATTTAATAGTTTCTTTCCCCTTTCCTCCCCTAACTCTGTATCCTCCCAGTGATCAGGAGTTAGTGGTTATACTTCCTTATCTTCTCCACAACAACACAACTTTAGTTCAGATTTTACTCACAATGACGTGGGACATAAGGTATGAGACTCGAGGCTTTGGTTTCCTAAATAGGAAGATCCAAACCTATAGTGAAAGTTTTGCTTTACATCTACAAGGGTGGCTAAATTAAAAAAGACAAAAACAAATGTTAGTGAGGCTATGATTGGAACCATATGTGTTGCAGTGGGAATGCTAAATAGTGAAGCCACTTTGGAAAGAACTTGGCAGTTCCTCAAAATGTTAAACATCAAATTACCATATGAGTCAACAATTCTACCCCTAGATATATATCCAAGAGAAATAAAAACGTATGTCCATGCTGAAACAAATGTTTGTAGAAGCATTATCCATTGACAAGAAGTAGGAACAACTCAAATGCCCACCAGCTGATTAATAGATAAATAATGTGGTATATCCATACAATGAAGTATTATATAGCCCCAAAAAGTAACGAACATGCTACAATAGGTATGAACTTTGAAAACATGCTAAATGAAAGAAACAACTACAAAAGATGTTGTATGACTCTCTGTATATATAATGTCCAAATAAACAAACAAAAAAATCTGTAGAGACATGAAGTAGATTAATGGTTGTCAAGGCACTAAGGAATGATTGCTAATGATTTTCTCTTTGGGGGTGATTAAAATTATAATTAGCTTCTCATGATGGTACTAAATTCTGTGAATATACTTGAAACCACTGAACTGAACATTTTAATTGGATGAATTTGAAGACTGTGTGAAATGTACCCCAATAAAGCCATTAAAAAGAAAAATAAGGATGTTTAATTTAGATATCCTTCAAAATCTCTTCAGAGTATAGAATTTGCCTCTCTTACATTATTTGAAGACAATTCCATGTTCTTTTCTTTTGTAGGCAAATTTATTTCAATATCAAATTCTTAATTTTCTCATTTAATCCATTGCATTTTCTCCATTCTCTTAAAAATGGTTCTTTGTTGTTATGGTTTGGATCTGGAATGTTCCTCAAAGACTCATGTGTTAGAGGCTTGGTCCCCAATACAACAAAGTCCAGAGGTCATGAAGACTCTGCCCTCATCAGCAGACTGATTCATAATCTGCTGGCATTGCTGGCAGGTGGTGGAAACTGCAGGGAGAGGAGCCTAATTGTAGGAAGCATGTCATGGGAGGCATGCCTTGGGTGGGTATATCTTATTCTTAGCCCATTTCCACCCCTCTTGTTTTCCAGCTGCCGTGACTTGAGCAGTTTTCCTCTGCCATGCCCTTCTGCCATGATGTTTTGCCTCATCTCAGACCCAGAGCAATGGAACTTGCCAACCATGGACTGAATCTGAAACCTCAGGTTGAATAAACCTTTCCTCCTATAAGTTGTTTTTCTTAGGTCTTTGTACCAGCAATGGAAAGATAACTAGCATGCTTATATTTATTCCAAATTTCAGTATTTATTCTAAGATATGAATTAAAACTTTCAGTTTGGACAATATACAACCATCTTAGTAAAGAGAAAAAATGGGGTTTGGGGATTTAGCTCCAAAAAAATGGCAGAGCGCTTGCCTAGCACGCGCAAGGCCCCGAGTTCGGTCCTCAGCCCTGGAAAAAAAAAAAAAAGAGAGAGAGAAAAAAAGGAGTTAGCAGTTTTCATAACTACTGTCATTTTGGCTTCATATTGCACAGTAGAGTCTGTTATTCATCCTAATTGATAAAAGAATCAAGAAAGCAAAATTTTGGACTAATCCCATTTGTATGGAACATCATTTTAGTTTATAGTATTTTGGTGTGGTTGTCATATTTTAAAGAATCAAAACAAATATTTAAATAACGAATTCTAAATTGGTTGTCATTTGGCCCACGGTAGATATCCAACAAGTGTACCTCCCTGTCTGGGCCTTAGTAGCTGCTCCAGTATAGCCCAGAAGGTAGGGACTTACAGACTTCAGCCCTCCTAGGAGGTGGAAAAGACTACATTTGCAGAAGTTTGAAAAAACTCCCAGTGTCAATTTACATCCAAATGCATTAAAGAAAGCTGGATCCAGGTTAATTAGTGTGGGCTTGGGGAGGAGCTAAAGCTTCCTTACCACTCTCAGTGCCAGCACTAACTGAGATTTTCTTAGTAGCAGAAATAATTTCCTCCTTGCCTATATTTCCTACACAGAAAACTTCTCTATTCACATTCAGAAAAAGCAAACTATGGTCCCTAAATTGTGGCCAACTGGACCAAAATGAGTTGAGAAGAATTTTTCTTCTCACATCTTAAAACTGGGACAAAAGATTGAGTCAGTAAGGACATAAATAAAATTGATCTCAATTTCTCCTATACTTTCACTCAACAACACACTTTTAACACCAAATGAATGGATTTTCCCCATCCCAACAAGAAAGCGATGTGGCAGTGTACACCAGTTTCACATTCTCCAATCCAATTCACTTCTGCCTGGAGATAGCATCTATCCTGCAGGATGAGCGCTTAGTTTCCAAAACTTCCCACCTTTCCAATGCCATTTGCAAGCCCCAGATTGTTTTCCCCATGCTTCTAACAGGCAGCTATAAATCCAAGTCCCCCCAACTTCCACTCAGGTTCAATCAATTTGCTAATGTAACACAGAGAACTTAGGGAAACATGTTTATAATTTTATTATAAAGAATGTTATAAAGAATACAGATGAAGGGGCTGGAGTGGTGGCTCAGTGGTGAAGTGCTTGCCTAGCATGCCTGAGGACTGGGAATTCAAACCCCAGGACCATGTACAAGGTTCCGTGTCAGGAACACAAAAATCAAATCAAAAAATAAATAAATAAGATTCTCTTTCTCTAAAAAACAATACAGATGAAGAGATGCATAGAGCAAAGTGTGGGGGAAGTGGTATGCAGCTTCCATGCCTTCTCTGTGCTTTCTAACTTCCAGGAACCTCCATGGGTTCAGCTGTCTGGAAGCTCTCTGAACCCAGTCCTTTTGGATTTTCATGGAGGCTTCATTACTGTAGAGATGGTTGATTAAATTATTGGCCATTGGTGATCAACTTAACCTTTAGCCACTCTCTCCTCCTTGGAGCTTTAGACAGGGAACTGAATGTCCCAACCCTCTAATCCACTCTTGGTATTTCTGGTGACTAGCCATCATCCTGAAGTTACCTAGGGACTGCCAACCATCAATCAATTCATTAACATATAAGAACACCACTTTGGATATTCCAAGGTTTTAGGAATTAGAGGACAACCAAATATAAACTTCACTGTATCAACAGGTTGTAGATGTCCCAGCATGCTGAATTAAGGAAATTGAATTATCTTTTTGAGGTAAAAGGAGAGAGTTAACTTGTTTAAGTAGAAGAATGAGAAAAATAATGTAATGGTGCACAGGAAAAAGCTGAAGAGAGATAGACACTGGAGATGAGTCCAGGCAGGACCTCTAGAAGTTTGTTAGAGGAAGGAGTGGAGAAGGAAGAAGGGTGAAAGAATATGGGAGGAATGAGATGAGGAGAAAGGATCAGACAAATGCAAAAGTGAGGTCAAATCTTGGGACCAATATATTGCCATTCCTATAGCATAAATAGGAAATGTTGAAAGGGAAAGAGTTTAGGGACTAAATTGATTCAATTATTGATATCAATGATTGGCAGTCAGTGGACATGAAATATCCAGTGGGAAATTGAAGCTATGTTATTGGAACCAACGACAGGTCCTAGCTACACTTCAGGTCTTTATTGCAGCACAGCTGAATCTGGGAAATGACATGATTTCCAAGGAAGAGTGCACAAGTTAGCTTTTCATTGGTGTGACAAATACCTGAAGAAAACATTTTTTAAAAAATATTTTTTTAAACAGAGAGGGACTGGGGGTGGGGAGGGAAAATCAACTTTATTTAGTTTTTCACATGGCTTTCGTTGCTCCAACACTTCGTTATGTTCGTGATCCTGGGGTTTGAACCTGCATCCTCACACATGCCTGCAAATGCTGTAACTTCTCAGCCACTGCTCCACCTGCTGAGGAAAGCATCTTTTTTTTTTTTTTTTAAGAGAGAAGGACAGTGAAAGAGAGAGAGAGACAGAGAGAATCAATTTTTATTGAGTTTTTCACATGGCTTTCAGTGCTGACACTTAGTTGTGTACCTGGGTGCTGGGGTTTGAACCCATGTACTTGTGCACTCCAGGCAAGCGCCATAACTACCGAGCCACCACTCCAGCCCCAGAGGAAAATATCTGAAAGAGGAAAATTTATTTTGGCTCATGGTTTCAGAGGTTTCAATCCATTGGTCAATAGGCTCCACCAATTATGGTTTGGTGTGAGGCAGATCGTCATGGCAGGACAGGGGTGATGGGGCAAAGTTGCTTGCCTCATGGAGGCTGGGAAGGAGAGAGAGAGAGAGAGACAGAGAGAGAGAGAGAGAGAGAGAAAGAGGAAGCGGTGGAATAAAGTGGCTGGAGACAAGATATATCCAGCCAGGGTCTGTCCCCAGTGACATACTTCCCCAAGTGGTCCCCACCTCCTAGTATCTGTCACCTCCCACTACATCATCAAATTATGAATTCATCCATGGAATAATCCGCTGATGAGGTCTGATTGCCGTGATCTATACCCTTCCCCAAAGCTCCACATCTGGATATTGCTGCACTGGGGACCAAGCCTTCCAAACATTAGCTTTTAGAGGACAGATCCAAAGTATAACAGAACTAAAGAGGAAGAGGAGCAGAAGATTGAGAACTTATGCTGGGAACCTCTGCTATTACAGGACAGGAGGAGTCCAGAAAGCAACTTCCACAGGGGGGGGGGGGTGGACCAGAATCTCAACAGTTTCCCTCCCTCCCTTCCTTTCCGTCCTTCCTTCCTTTTCTTTCTTTCTTTCCTTGCCTTCCTTCCTTCCTTTTCTTTCTTTCCTTCCTTCCTTCTCCTTCCTTCCTTCTCCTTCCTTCCTTCCTGCCTTTCTTCTTTCCTTCTTTCCTTTTCCTCTTTCTCTCTGTCTCTGTTTCTTTCTTTTTTCTTTTGTGGTATTAGGGATTGAACCCAGGGCTCTCTACCACTGAGCACTCTACCAGTGAGTTACTTTCCCAGCTCCTTTAATTAATTAATTAATTAATTATTGTTTTGATACAGGGTCTTGCTAAGTTGCTGAGGCTGGTCTCTAACTTGTGCTCCTCCTGCCTCAACCTCTTGAGCAGCTGGGATTACAGGCATGTACCACCACCTCCAGCTTCAACATTTCTCTGAAAACTAGGGAGATAATGTTTCAGGGAAGAAAGGGGAAAATACACTATGCCAAAAAACTACTGAGAGAGGTGAGAAGGTGATGTCCAATACATAGCTGCAACAGAGACTTGGGGCCAGTTCAGATAATAAGGGACTAAAATGAGAGTGATGGAAAGAAAAAAAAAAAAAACAACCAGAGGTAGGGTCCTTTCTTTAGGCATTCAGCAAAGAAAGGATGTAGGAAAATTACAAGATTATCTGGGAAGTGCAGGAGGGGTTGAAGGAAGAGTTGCCCTGCTCCACCTTCCCTTCTATTAGAGGGGAGACCTCCATGTACGAAGAGGGCCAAATGAAAATGCTTGAAAAGAAAACACATGAAAGGAAGCAAGGGCAACATGTTTCAGCTTCTGTTAGCCACAGAGCCATCTTTCCAAACCAATCTTACAGTGAAACCTAATGTGCAAAATGTGGAGTTCTTCATGTGTGCATGCACACGGGCACGTTCATGTGTGTGTGTGTGTGTGTGTGTGTGTGTGTGTCTCGGTGGCTGAGAGTCACCGCCTGCCCTAGGAGTTCTCCATTTTGTTTATGTAAGCTAATGGCTTGCATTATGTCCTTGGCTCTCTGGGTCAGTGGAGAAGGCATTTCTGTTGTTCCTAATTGACCCTTGATTTGCTTTAGAGTTTAGTGGCGTATTCCCAGTCACACAACTAGTAAGAGGCAGTCAGGATAGAATCAGAATTTTATGACCCCCAAATTCTATGTTCTTGCTGACATACCACTCAAAATGTCTTGTTTTTCCTTTTTGAAGGAGTTTCTTTGAAAAGACCACAAACAACAATAAGAAACATTTGGGGGAAATATGCAATACTCAAAAGTAACTCAGATTAATTAATTTATCTGGTCAGTGGTCCCAAAATGTCATCCATCTCTGGAAGGAGCTACAGTCCCACAGGAACTTTTAAAAATGAATCCTCATTGAAAACTATAATTTTTCTTCTTTGAAGATGAGGAGGATCTTGCTGGTAAGAATGTAAAATGGTACAGTCAATGTGGTTAACAGTACGGTGGTTCCTCAAAATAAAAATTAAGCCTATAATTACCATATGATCCATTCATTCTACTCTGGGTGTGTACCCAAAGAATTGAAGGGACTCAAGGAAATGTTTATATACCCATGTTCCTAATAGTGATACTCACAATAGTCAAAAGGTGAAAAACAACCAAGTATACATCAACAGATGAATGGATAACCAAAAACGTAGAATAATCATGCAATGGACTATTATTCATTTTTAAAAAGAAAGGAAATTCCATTATTTGTTACAATATAGATGAACTTGGAAAACAGTCTAAATGAAAGAAGCCAACCACAAAGAGACAAATATCATTTTATTCCACTTACATGATGGAGCTAGAAAAAGCAACTCATAGAGACAGAAAGGAGAGGGAGCAAATGAAGAGATTTTTTTAATGGGTATAGAGTTGCAGTTGCAGTAATGGAAAAGTTCTGGAGATGTTTAGTGGTTCTGGTTGGATAACACTGAGACTGAACTTCATGCCATTGAATTGCACACATAAAAGTGGCTTAAAAAGTAAGTTATAGGTTATGTATATTTGACCACAATTTTGAAAAAAGAAGAAAAAGAGAATTTTGGTCTAGTTGCTTTCTATGATGCAGAGTGAGTTCTAACTTCCATAATCACTGGTAGTTGAAAGGCAAGAGAATCTTTGGTTTTCCTTGCAACTGACATGTTGTTGTTCTCATTCATCTTTAGTGTTTCTTAGCGTTCCTAAGAGATTCTTGAAAGAGGGATTATCAAACCTGCATACCAAGAGTGACTCTTACTAGATTTTTCTACAGTAGAAATGTAGAAAGTAGGTCAAGAAATGTAAATGACGGGCTGAAGCAGTGACTCAGCAGTTGGAGTGCTTGCCTCGCATGCATGAGGACCCAGGTTCAAACCCCAGCACCACATACACAACTAAGTGTTGGAAAAACAAAGGCTGGATGAAAAAATTAGAACTGATTCTCTCTCTCACTCTATTCTCTCTCACTTAAAAAATGTAAATGAAACCAAACAATAATAGGTCCTGGAGTTTATAATCTTCTTTCAGGAAGCAGGGAAGCTAAGGATATGTCACAACATAGCTAATTTTCATTCTAATGTAGACACAGATCACATTAATAAACTAGCCAGATCATCTGGACCCTTGACAGCCTCCTCTGGGAACTTGTGAGAAATATTTAATCTTGGCCATGATGATCCCAGACCTACTGAATCAGGGTCTGCATTTTAACAAACTTCCAGGTATTTCCTATGCACACGAAATCCATGAGGCACGGATCTACACTACTTTTTTTTTTTTAAGAGAGTCAATTTTATTTATTTTTCATCTGGTTTTGTTTTTCCAACACTTAGTTGTGTATGTTGTGCTGGGGTTTGAACCCAAGTCCTCACACATGCCAGCCACTGAGCCATACTCCAGCCCCCACTACACTACTTTCTTTCTTTCTTTTGGATAGAGAGAGGGAGAGTGTGTGTGAGAGAGAAAGACAGAATCAACTTTATTTATGTTTTCATCTGGCCTTTGTTTCTCTGACACTTAGTTGTCTATGTGGTACTGGGGTTTTGGATCCAGGTTCTCACACATGCCAGGCAAGAGCTTCAACTACTGAGCCATAGCTCTGTCCCCTACACTATTTTCTTACATGCAGCATAGAAATGTTTTTCTACTTGAAGAAAGATAGATAAAAGTAAGGAGCAAACATTAGCTGCTAATCTGCTATGTAATGGATACTGAAGTATGAGTTTCACCAATGTTATCTCATTTAATACTTAAAAAATAATAGTATAAATTATTGCTCTCATTTAACAGAGGAAGAAACTGAGGCTCACTCATTCCATTATCATATGATCATAAATGCCAGAACTGGCATTTTGACTTCAAGTGTTTCCAATGCAAAGTTCTTTCTATTGTACTAACCTATGTTCATGCATATAAAGATGTTCTCCAACCTTGTGGAATGAAAAATTACTTAAGAATTTCACTAAGAAAACACAGAATGACTCAGAATCATAAAACTATCAACATGGAGCATTTATTTTATCATTGCAAAGTGCTTTCTTTTATTAATCCTCACAATAACCAGGTGAGACAAAAATTATCTCCATTCTGTAAATAAAAAAGCTGAAGTTCAGAGTAGCTAAAGGTTTGCTCACAGTCATAAAGCAGTGAGTCAGAACTGGAGTTAAGGTGAGAAAGCTTAACTGTTAACTGCCAACACTCTGGAAGTCTCATCTCTCAAGTCCCTTAGATCCTCAAAGAGCCAAGGTAACTTTTTACAGATGTTGGCTGCTGTCGTCTGGAACCAGCTGGGTTGGTATCTGGGGCATCCACCTTTCCATAATGTGACTAAGTGAAACCGCATGTTCCCACCCACTGTGTTATGGCTGGCTATATCTGAGACTGTTGACAAACACTGCTGTCTGAGGTCTTATGATTGAGTTTGTAGAAGAGGCAGGTCTATAAGACTGAAGATGATGTGAACCACAATCTGCCTGCCTGTTTTCTCTCATCTTATGTCTATGGATTCTGGATGCCCAACCACCTAAAAGATAGTCAGTTTTAGGAAGGAGCTGCAGTCCCGTAGCATCTTTTAAAACAATGACTCCTCATTGCAAAATACAGTTTCCCTTTTTATTTAAGAGGAGAAGGGCGTTGCTGGTGTGAATGTAAAATGGTGTAGCCAATGCAGAAAGGAGTATAGGGATTCCTCAAAAGAATTAAACATATATTTACCTTGTGATTCAGCAATCCCAGGAGATTTAAAGCTGGTTATTCTCTCATCATCTTCTTAAAATCAGCTGTGCCCCTTCCTTTACACAGGCTATTTCCTTGGTCTCGAATGCTTATTCTGCTCTTGGCTTGTCTAACATCCTTTTCATTCATTCTTCAGGTTTCAAGCTGAATCTCACTTTCCCTGATCTACTCAAGGTCAGGCTCCCCCACTAGTCATTCTCACAACCCCCTATACTTCTCTGCGTTAGTCAGCTTTGCATAACTCTAACAAAATACCTGAGAAAATCAACTTAAAAAGAGGAAAGATTTATTTTGCCTCATAGTTTTAGAGACTTCACCACATGATCAGTTGGCCCTACTGCTTTTGGACCTAGCTGGGGGAGGACATTGTGGGAGAAGAACATTGTGGAGGAAACTGCCCCAACGAAGGCAGCTGGAAAGCAAAGGGAAAAAGGAAGAGGATGGGCCAAGGTGCCGCTATCAAGTGTCAAGGACATACTTTCAATGATCTTTCTCCCACTAGACACCACCTCTTAAAGTTTCCACCTCACCCCCACCCCCATAGCAACATGGGCTGGAGATGAACATGGGCCTTTGGAAGGCATTCAAGATCCAAACTGTAATGGTTTAGATCTGAAAATGTCTGCCAAAGAATTCATATATTAATTGATGCAGCAAAATTCAGATGTATAAAGATTGGATTATGAGAGCTATAACCCCCAGTGGATTAATCCATTTGGTGGATGCACTACTGGGTGGTAACTGTAGGTAGGTGGGGGTACGGCTGGAGGAAGTGGATTACAAGGGCCTGATCTTGTTCTCTTTGCTTCCTGGATGACATGTGCTGAATAGCTTTCCTTCACCTTACCCTTTCGCAATGATGTTCTGCCTCAGGTGAGGCCCAGAGCAATGGAGTCAGCTAAGCATTCACTACACTGCTGAAACCCTGAGTCCCAAATAAAACTTTTCCTCCTCTAAGTTTTTCTTATCAGGTATTTTGGTCACAGCAATGAAAAACTAACACATAAATTACAACATTCTCCATCGTGGCACTTATCACAGGTGTAATTTACTAATTATCTCTTCATGGTAAACATTTCCCACAAAATTCTAAATTTGAGATGGTAAGAACCATATTCTATGTTATATTACTCTTTACTAGCACATGTACAGATTGGGCATGTATCAATGTCCAATAAACATTTGTTGAATAATTCAATGAATTTCCATAATGTCTGTGAAATTATTTTTTGAAAACTGTGAAGTTTTATACAAATAGTATTGCTGTTATTTATTTGTTTTTGATTTACTGGAATTTTATTTTTTATTTTAAATGTGATGACATAATATTTTGTGTGTGCTAAAATAATTGTAATACATTTTATTTTATTTTGGTATCTGAGTCTAACTTTGGCTCACCTTATATTAATTTTTTAAGACCGGTATAAGAAGGGCCTGTGTTACCTGGGTACAGACCAGAAGATTTTCACTGAACTGTGCCAAGAATCCTAACTAGGTAAAAAGGCTCTAAATTCCTCACCTGACTTCCTGTCCATATGTATGAGTCAGTTTTAAGAGTTTCATACTCAAACCAGAAGAGTTTTGGCAATCTTTCTGGTTCTATTTGTTCCCAGGAGAAAGTATGTGTTTGCAGACAAATGTGTTTACTTTAAAATTTTTTTTTGTCAGAACACGTTGACCATGTTATACAAGATGCTTTCAATTTCTGCCATAATTGCAGAATAAATTCAGTGTCTAACTTTAACTCTTTGAAACCTACTCTTCTACTTTTCTACAGCTGTTTTTATTTCTAATATCATGTTTTATGTGATATTAAGCCATCTCAAATCCTTTTGGGCAGTAAGCATGATATATAGAGATATATAGAGATAGATCTTATAAAACATATTGTGTGCCTTTGGCCTGAGCTATCATTAATTCAAGAAGTGATTGTGTTGCAAAGGAGGAGGTGGCAAAAACAAAGCCCTTATTTTTACTACATTAATGGAATTGAGACAGGGTCACATGAGGTTGGAGAAATATATTGTGCACTTAGTTTTCTTTGAATTAAAGCTATAAATAATTCCTTTTTTATTAAAGTCTCTATTCACCACAGAATCTCTAAGATTAGCCACTAATTTTTAGTTCATTCTACAAATTCAATAGTGTGTGAGGAAAGCACTTGGTAAGCATGTTAAAGTATTTAGTAAATGTTCTTTTCAAGATTCGTTGCTAAGGTTATAATTATTCTTACTCTAATTAAATAAAAAGTTTCATATTTTAAATGTATTGAATTTTGAATCTATAGATTTCTTTTTCAAAGAGAGAGGGAGAGAGAGAGAGAGAATCAAACCCATTCAGTTTTTCATGTAGTTATCATTGCTCAGACACTTCGCTGTGTACGTGGTGCTGGGGTTTGAAGCTGGGTCCTCGTGCTTGCCAGGCAAGAACCACAAGTACCCTAACCCCTGAGCCACCGCTCCAGCCCCTGAATCTTTAGATTTTGAGTATCTTAAGTAACTGCATGCATCCTAAGTCCATGTTTCAATTTGAAGTAAATGATATGTGTAGGTCCTAAGTTAACTGGGCAAAACTGGGGTCTGTCGTTAGACTGGATGGAAAGAAGGCTGGTTTACTGTTTTCTTATCCAACAGGTATTCATTGAATATACGCTATGTCCAAGCAGTGAAGCTTCGTGATGAGTTCTAGTGGTGAACCAGTCTCAGTTGCTGCCCTAGGGATCTCACATTCTAGCAAAATAATAACAAAAACAATAGTTCTTTTTTTCCATCTTCCCCTATTCCTTCTTAATTTATTGAGCGCTTATTGTATACAAAGTATTATGGTAAGAATCTTACATAAATTATCTCATATAATCCTCAAAACTCTCTGACTAGAATCCATTAGGTTTTTTTTTTTTGGCTCTCATTTTAAGACAGGAGGTTAGATAATTTATTCAGAGCCAGGTTTGTTAGATATAAACTAAAGTGACATTCAAAGTCTACAACAGGAGGCATGACAAGAACACCCTACTGTGAGAATGGACATTGACCGTAGCCCTGCAGCATGGTCCAGGCCAGAAAATACTGGGTTACAGGCAGGTCCAGAGGTTGTGACGGGGGACCAGATAGAGTGAGAAATCAGCCTATTGGCTTAATATCAGCTCTAAACATGAAACAATATGTTTGCGAGAGTTTGGTAACTAGATGGAATGTTAGGCTGAGAATTCAGTTCAATAGATATCTATTCTGTGCCCCTCAGGATAGAACAGGAATAAGAAAAATGGGGTTTCTCTTAAGGAGCTCAGAATTGGGAAGCCTGAAATTATTCTTGGTTCTGACTTCAGGAGCTGGGTGATCCTGAGAGAGTCATTAGCTTTGTGGAACTTCTTAGGAAACTGATTTTCTAATCAGTAGATCTCAGGGAAGAAGCAGGGTGGATGATTTTGAAAGAGTCTTAAATCAAGAGTAGATTCTTGTAAAAGACACAAAACTTCCTTCACATACATGTTATGTTATGTCTCATTTATTTGATAATGTCTTCTTTTTGGAGGCACTGTGGAAGTCTAAAATTTGAAACTCTACAAGGCAATAAAGTTGATGTGAACTGTTAAATAATTTAGACCAAGCAAGCAAACTCTGGACACAGATATGTAATTAGGTGAATTGCTGTTATTGATGGTGAAATATAGCTGTTTACCCAGTGAAAGCTAAAGGTGTTCCCTAATTAAAACCTTTTAAATTCATGTTGATATTTATATAGTTAAGATGCCATCATTATATTTAAATGAATTCTTGGTGCTTCAGGGAATTTATGGCTATAGAAAATAATAATGTTGCTGTAATTATTTTCAGTGTTTAATGATACAATGGTTTACGCTAATGTTCAAATGCAATGTGTTGTTAATGATGTGATTGTTGAAAATAATAAACTATGCGATAAAAAAATCTGTGAATGGGTAATCCACTTTTTGTTGCATCTTGCTAAAGCAAATTTTTTCACAAGTTATGTGATTAAGTATCATGCTTTGCTTTGTATCATGCTTTGACATGTGGCTCGTTACCTATATAAATATTCTGGGATATGACTTTCAAAGGCTTAGTGAGCACTTAGAATGTTCCCATCTTGGTCTTTATCCACCCTGCTAAACTACACATATTTTTTAATATTCTCAGCAACTGACATTCTGGTAAGTGGAACAACAGGAACTAGGGAAGTCAGTAACAGAAGCAGATTGGCATGATCGCTCATTTCCTGCCTGGTTCCTTTCCTCTTGTAGTACTGATCAGGAGAGCAAGCTATTCCACATGCTTGGTTGTTTGGCTCAGGCTCTAAAGCCTGAGCCCACTATGTTCAATGGAAGTGTCCATGAAACAACTCCAATGGCTTAAACAATTGAACAAAACTGCGTTGTCCAAGTCACCAAAGCACAGAACCCGGGCATTTGCATCTTCAGATTAAAGAAGTCCTCATTTAAATATATACGGTTTGTTTGTCACAGGACAGTTTCAAGGTATAGCGCTGCAGTGTGGCCAAGTTGAAAGTGTAACACTCCGAAGTCAGATGGGCCTGGGTTCAAATCCTGGGTGTGGAACTTATTACCTGTGTCTGTGGTCAAGATAGTTACCTTCTTCAAGTCTTAAGTTTATTTTTTTTTTAAGAGAGAGAGGGACAGTGAGAGAGAGAGAGAGAGAGAGAACTAATTTTATTTAGCTTTTCATATGTCTTTTGTTGCTCCAACATTTCCTTGTGTATGTAGTGCTGGGGGTTTGAACTCACGTCCTTGAGTTTGCCAGGCAGGTGTCCTAACTGCTGAGCTGCCACTCCTGCCCCAAGTCTCATTTTTTAAAAGATAGTATCTCAATGGCAGCATTACTGATTTTGATATGGGGGGCTGTCCTGTACATTATGGGATATTTAGCATCCCTATGCGCCAGATGCTGGTAGCGCCTTCTCCAAGTTTTAACAACCAAAATTGTTTCTAGACGTTGCACATTTTGCAAGAATGAATCACCCCTATTTGAGAAATGAATTAGGTACTAAATTGTGGATAATAGAACCTGCTTCACAGGTTCGGTAGGCAGAATAATGGTCTCTGTGTTAGTCAGCTTTCCATCACTCTAACAAATACTTGAAATAATTCAATTTATGTTTGGCTCACAATGTTGGAAGTTTCTGTCCAGGGTCAGTTGGCCTAATGTTTTTAGATCTTTGGTGAGGCAGTGCACTGTGGTGGAAACTTGTAGTGGAGGAGGCTGTGAATTGAGGAATTCCATAAGCTGAAGAATGTGAGCAGCCTCTAGAAGCTGGAAAAGGTGAAAGATACAAATCCTGCCAAGAACTTACAGGAAAGAACACAGCCTTGTTGACACCTTGATTTTAGCTGTGTGATATCTGTGCTGGACTTCTGACCTAAACAACTGTAAGATAATGTGTTATCATAGCAGCAGTAGATTTCAATAGGACTATTGAAAACAGAGATAATATGTGTGTTACTGTTGCCTGGAAATAATAAGTGCTCAATAAATTTTAGTGATTTTTAATTATATTTTAGAAAAAAGTTTAGATCAGAAGATATGCATTTGCAAATGCTAATGGTGTTGTAGGCTTCTCTAAATGAATTTGTGGATTTCATGGAACATTCCACGTGGACATGCCATGTGTTCAGCTACAACAAGAAATCCCTTGGTATTCATGATCCTGCCTGTGTTGCTCACAATTCTGTGCTGTCTTCCTACCTCTGAGAACTTGACATTGTTCTATTAGGCATTCCTTCCTGAGGCCACTGATCTTGGTATGGCTGTTTGGTGCAGGCCCTTGGAATTCTCTCTTGAATGTTATATTTTTCTTGTCTTCTGGCTCCTTGCAGAACAGATATGATAAGACACGTAAGCTGTTTTCCAAAACCCATTGTATTTACACAAGTGGTTCCACCCCACCAGCCAGGCCCCTTCCTGGGGTAGGACTGGGGCAAGCAGGGTAGCTCTCCTTCCTATATTTTGGTGTCTGTTATTTAATGCCATGGCATTTAGGGTTATTGTGTCTATCTGATAAGTCAATCTTAATATGTGTTTCTTTTTGTCTATAGTAGTTTTCTTCTCTCTGAAGACAACTTTTTTTTTTTAAGAGAGAAGAACAGAGAGAGAGAAACAATTTGTATTTAGTTTTTCATGTGACTTGTTGCTCAGAGACTCTGTTGTGTACGTGGAGCTGGGATTTAAACTCACGAACTCGCATATGCCAGGCCAGCACTGTAACTGCCGAGCCACAGCTCCAGCCCCTCTCTGAAGGCAACTTTATCTGACATTAATGTATTCATTGTTCTTCTTTAAAACTAATGCTTGCATTATGTATCTTTTCCCAATCTTTTATCATCAACCTACCAATATAATTGTATTTGAATTACAATTTTTAAATTATGTTTTTGGTACCAGGGATTGAACCCAAGAGCACTTAACAACTGAAATACACCCAAGCCCTTATCTTATATTTTATTTTCAGACAGGGTCTCACTAAATGTTTAGGACCTAAGTTTCTGAGGCTGACTTTGAACTTCAGATCTTTCTGCTTTAGCCTCCCAAGTCACTGGGATTACAGGTATGTGCCACCATGTATGGCTGAATTAAGTTTCTTATAGAAAAAAATTGTTGGACCACATTTTTTAATGCACTCTTTCAGTCTCTGCTCTTAACTGATATAGTTAGAGAACTTACATTTAAGGTAATTAATAATGTGTTAGGGCTTATATCTTTCATTTTCTTTGTTTTTTTCTTTGTTTTGCATTTTGTTTCCAGTTTTTCATTCCTCTTTTTATCTCTTCTTATATTCCTGTGGGTTGTTTAAATATTTTTAAGCTTCAGTATTGATGTATACATGATCTTCTTTAGTATATTTCTTTTTATAGTTTTCTTAATTATTGCTATAATCATTACAATACACATATGTAATTTATCAAAATCTTTTGGTACCAGTATTTTACTACTTGTAATGAAGTATGGAAATCTTACTTCTGCTTAGATCTGTATACCCTCCCCACTTTTTAGAAACGTTTGTCCTAAATGTCACAATATATTGCACACCACATCAGATGATTGTAATTTTTGTGTCAACCAGCAAATGTGATTTAAGAAATCCACAATCATGCATTTGATTCCCAGCATCACATACACACACACACACACACACTGCATGAAATATAAGAATAACATTTAGATTCATGGAACAGAATTGAGAACCCACAAATAAACCCTGAAAATTATGGTAATTGATTTTCAACAAGGGTGCCAAGATAATTCAATGGGGAAAATATTCTTTTCAGCAAATAGTGTTGGAAAAACTGGACATGTATGTGCAAAAATGAAGCTGGACCCTAACTTCACACCATATACAAAAATTAAAAACTCCCAAAAGAAGATATACAAATTTCCAACAAGCACAGTAAAACATGCTCAACACTATTAGTCACTGAGTAAGTGCAAATTAAAACCACATGAAATACCACTACATAACCACAGGATACTTATAATAAAGTCAGATAATAACAAGTGTTGGCAAGTGTATGAAAAAACTGCTTATGAGAATGTAAAATCATTCAGCAATTTTGGAAAATAACCTAGCAATTGATCAAATGATTAAACATTGAGTTACCAAAGAACTCAACAGTTTCATTTCTAGGTGTTCATTCAAGAGAACTGAAAACATATCTCCATACAATAAATTCTCTCAGAATATTCATAGCAGCATTGCTCACAAAAAACAACTAATGTAAGTATTCAAAGATTCCACAACAGATGAATGGACAAATATGAAGGTTGCACATAATCTCTTGGGGGAAGGAAGACTTACAACAAGAGGGGTCAGTAGAACAAGCGATAGTCCCTATTTCTACAGCTATTCCTAAGACCATAACTAAGAGTCTTCATTCTCTTCCTCCATAACCCATTTTTTATTTTCTTCACCCTTAGACAGTACTTTGGTCTATCTGGATTCCTTTGTTGGTGGAATGACCCAGACTTTCACTTCTGGGAGAACTGAGGCCTTGATTGCCTTCCCTTTGTCAGCCCATAGTTAACACATTCACCTGTTCACTGCCCAGCTGACCCATAAAGAAGCACAAATCTTGTCTCTTCATTATAGAGTCAGTTACCTCTGTCAATAGAATAACTTTTGTCTTCATTGATTAATGAGCACAGGAAGTTTAACATGACCAAGCATTTGTTGTAGTTCTGGTTCAGTGAAACATTATTATGTCCCTGTTGAAAGTATTCCCTCCTTCTTGAGAATTAGGGTGTCTAATGCAGCAGAGCCCATAATTGCAGGGATAGGAAACATAAGCCATATATGTGGGCTCGTAGGAGTTATGCTGGGAGGAGCCAAACCTATTTCTATACCTCTGTTCCTGAGCCTGCACAGTGCACTTGTCAGGAAAAGGCACCATATATCATACATTTGTTGAGTGCATATGTAACAGTCCTGAAGGACTGAATGTGCATCAATCTTGTGGGATTTTATCTGCAAGTGGGCACCTTAATAGGACCTTTCCAAAATTCTCTTGGGTTGATACTCTGGAGAACATTGTATGTGGTAGGATCATTGAATCCCACAGACATATTCCCACTGTCATATATTGTTTTGCTGTAAAATGGCTTCTGTGGTCTGCAGTAGTGTCACAAAAGATACCATGTTGGTTAAGTACATTTGGTAAGCTCTTGGGTACTAGTGCTGTCAAAGGTACTTCCAGCAGGAAAGTATCTGAAATAATAAATTTATCCAAATGGCTACTTGGTCTTTTGGAGTACGATAGTGAGATAGTGGATTTTGGGCCATCTGCTTCCCAGTTTGGTATTCAGAAGTACAATGGATCAGCCATGGTGAAAGACAGCCTGCAATATTGAGCCTATGAATATCCTCCGACCATGCCATAAGGACTCTGCTAGATGTGCATTGTACAAGAACTTGGCCAGCTAAGAAAAGCCATCCAGTCTACCCAGTTATTGCATATCTTCTCTGCAGTGGCTATTTTCTGGTGGATATTAAAGCAGACAAAAGAAAAATCCTTATCTTTGTGCCCACTCTCCAAAAGCTACCTGCAGACACCTTCCCAGATCTCCTGGTCTCCGATTTTCCATTTTTGTTGCTTCCAGGCCCTGAGTAACCAGTCAGACCATTCACCACTTCCATAATGGCATTAGAAACAATAATATAGAAAACAGTTACAGAGATTTTCTATAAGGGGAACCAGGAACTTGGAGGGAGAAAAGGGGTCAAGATAATTTTTTTTTTTAAGATGAGAAATCATAGTATGTCAGTATGGTGGTGGAAGAAATCCAAATGAAATAGATGTAATATGCAAAGAATAGTGTCACTAGTCCTGGAATCTAGTAATCTTGACATACATTGTAAACAGAAATGCATTATTTGAGTAGAGTGTGTGTGTGTGTATGTGTTGGCGGTACTGGGTATTGAACCCAGGTTCTTGTGCATGCTAGGTTAGTGATCTACCATTGAGCTACATCCGTAGCCTGGAAATGTATTATTTGAAGATAAACTATAACATATTTTAATCACTTTCATGTAATTTTAATGGGATTATACAAATTAATTATTCAATAAACATATGTTAAGCATCTACTGGGACCTAAGAACATGCTATTTCTAGAGATGTAGAGATAAATACTTAAAGAATTCGAAATGAAAGAATTGTGGAAATGGTTCATTGTAATATGAAAAATGCTCTAACAGAAGCATGGGTAGAAAAATCCTCACTTTGGGAGAAAAAAGCTGCAAATATTCCAATAATCATTAGCAAATGTGGAAACCAACTAAATGAAAAAGACACGCAACTCACACAACTAGCTCTTTCAGAATTTTAAAGTATCTTTTATTTGATGTTCTTGTACTTATAGGGGAAAAATCAAAAGAGAACCTAATTCTTTTGAATTCGCCCTCTTTATTTTCTTCCTGAGAAATAGGGAGGTGACGTAAATGTAAATGTGGTTATAAAAAGTTACAATTATGAATAATTGGTACTGTCAGTTACAGATCCTGATAAATGGCTGGTATGTCAAATCATTAATTTAATTGGCAGAGGAATGTTTTAAAATCAGATACTACTTTCCTAGGAAATCATTAGGGAGAAATAGCATTAGAATACTGAAAATGAAGCTGATTTATTTGGATACACTATGTTTCACTAAGTGTGCATAATGAATAAAATCATATGGAGTGGGTCATTTTCTAGTTTTACTTTGAGGGGAGACAGAAAAGGGGAACTGTAGGAATAAAAACTGAAGTTTTTATTAAGCCAGAAAATTTCTTCACATTTTAAAGATCTGCTTTGTATTTCTCATATCTGTATCACTGAGATATAATGTCTTCAGAAGAGACCATGAGTGAGGAATGGAGCTGACCTGGGGAGGAGACAACAGTGGCATTTGTAAATAACTGAAGTTTCCCAGGGCCAAAGTAAGGCCCATCTCCTCCGACATCCAGTCAAATTCATTAAACTTCCCCCATGTACCAAATGAAATATATAATTACCTTAAAATTGAAAATTTTTTATAGTTTCCACTTTTCTTATTATTTTATTCTCAATGATACAAATAGCATTATGATTAAACTGAGTTAGAGCTAACCAGTTGACTATTATATTTTGTAAACTTTTTTTTATTAGAAATTTACAAAATTTGGAGGCAGTATTATTTTGCTTTCCATGTCTGAAATATCATTCCTTTTAAAAAATGTCACAACTCTATTGTGATGTGACATACCAGTCAATAATAGGTAAAACTTAAATGGTACATGGATTCTGTGTTTTTTTTTTTATTTAGAAAAGCTTCTCCCACTCCAGGATCATAGCTACACTGTGTGTTCATTCAGTTGATCTGGAATTCAGTTGTATAATAGCATAGGTGTTATGGTTTGGATGTGAGTTACCCCCCAAAAGCTCATCTGAGAGACAATGCAGGAGGGCTTAGAGATGAAATGATTGGGTTATGAAAGCCTTAACTAAATCAGTGAATTAATCCCCTGATAGAGGTTAACTGGGTCCTAACTGAAGACAGGTAGGGTGTGACTGGATGGAGGAGGTGGGTCATTAGGGGGCTTGTCTTTGGGGTGTCTTTTTTGTCTTGCAAGTGGAGTTTCTCTCTCTGCTTCCTGATTGCAATGCCCTGAGCCACCTTCCTCCACCACACCCTTCTACCATGATGCTCTGTCTCACCTCAATCCTCAAGGAATAGAATCAACTGTCTATGGATTAAGACCTCCAAAACCATGAGTCCCCAAATAAACTTTTCCTCCCTTAAAACTGTTCTTGCTAGGTCTCTTATTCACGGCAGTGAAAAAAGCTGACTACAACGATAGGGATCTGATTTTATTAATGTTCATGGTTATCAGATTGTCTCATGTATTTGTTAGTGAGGCATTTGTTACAGGGACATGCTTATGTTTAGTAAACTGTGGAAAAGATAGAGAGAGCTCAGATAAGGGAAATGATGTGACACATAATATACATTTAAAGCTGTGAGGAAAATCCCCATCAAGATTCCAATGTCATTCTTTACAGATATAGAAAAAGCAGTTCTCAAATTCATTTGGAACAACAAGAAACCCAGAATACCCAAAAGATTACTAAGCAAGAAAGGTGAAACAGGTGGATTCACAATAGCAGATTTAAAATTACACTATAGACCTTTAGTATTAAAAACAGCGTGGTACTGGTATCAAAATAGGAATGAAGACCAATGGAATAGAATAGAAGACTCTGAGACAAACCCACAAATCTTCAAACATCAGATCTCTGACAAAGGGGGTCAAAATATAACGTGGAGTAGAGACAGCTTATTCAACAAATGGTGCTGGACAAACTGGACAGCCAAGTGCAGAAAGTTGAAATTAGATCCTTATCTCTCACCTTGCACAAAAATCAAATTTAAATGGATCAAGGAATTAGGAATTAAACCAGCTACCATACAAACGCTAGAAGAAAAATTAGGACCAACACTCCAGCATATGGGAGTGGGTAATGACTTCCTAAACAAGGACCCTAAAGTGAAAGAATTACAGTCTAAAATCAATGAGTGGGATGCCATTAAACTAAAAAGTTTCTGTACAGCCAAGGAAATAGTCAAAACAGTCAAGAGACAACTTACAGAATGAGAGAGAATCATAGCCTGTGATCCCTCTGACAGGGGAATATTATCCAAAATTTACAAAGAACTCAAATAGCTCAATAACAAAAACACAAACAATCCAATCAATAAATGGGCCAGAGAGCTAAACTGAAACTTCTCAACAGAGTAAACTGAGCAAGCCAATGAATACATGAGAAAGTGTTCTAAATCACTGGTAATCAAGGAAATGAAAATCAAAACTACCTTAAGATTTCACCTCACTCCCGTCAGACTGGGAAAGATGAAGAATACGAATAATAATAAATGCTGGAGGGGTTGTGGGGAGATAGGAACACTAGCATACTGTGTTGTCAATTGGGCCAGCTGCTCTGGAAAGCAGTGTGGAGACTCTTCAAAAAATTAGGGTAGGATCCACCATACGATCCAACTATCCCTCTTCTGGGTATTTTCCCAGAGGAGTTAGAATCAGTACCTTACAGTGACACAGCAATATCCATGTTCATAGCAGCTCAATTTACAATAGCTAAATTAGGGAACCAACCCAGATGCCCCTCACTGGATGAATGTATCCAAAAGCTCTGGTATATATATACAATGGAGTTCTACCCAGCTATTAGAAACAATGATATTGCATCCATTGAAGGTAAATGGATGACAATGGAAGAAATCATTTTGAGTGAAGTTAGCCAAACCCAGAAAGTCAAGGGCAAATGATTTCCCTCATTTGTGGAGGGTGGAGGCTGGAGCTAAACACATGCTTGGGGGAAAGGTAAATAAACTCATGAACTCATGTATTAGAAACATAGAACAAAAATTAAATATGTTAATATTTATGAGATACAGTTGCAAGATACTGCATAAGGTATTTGAACAAGCTATACTGAATGCCTTTACAAAAATGTTAATGTTTAATTTTATTGTCAAATATATTGAAGAATAACAAGGGATGATAGGAAGGGAGAAGGGGAAATGTTGGTACTGAAATAAAGCAAGGTACATTCCAAGCATTTATATCACTGTATATACTATAGTCATGTATGTAAAAAATGTTCTTCATAGGTGTAAGAATTATGTCACTGTATTTAGGTATTTTAGGAAAAATATAGGACCCAGAAGAGAAGAAAGGGATTGGGGGACTGGAGGAGGGAGGTAGAGGGGTGCAAGTGGGGGGATATTGACCAAATTGTAGTGCTGTATTATGTGCATCTAGGAATATGTGACAAATCACATCATTATGTACAACTATAATGAACTAATAAAAAATAAATTTAAAAAAGCTGGGAGGTAAAGAACATCATTTTCCTTTTGTGGTAAAAATATCTATTGTTCAAAATGTCTTCATAAAATTTTTGTTTGTATTTTATAAAGTTATCATGAATATAACTAATGATTTTTTTAAAGAGAAGGACAATGAGAGAGAGAGAAAGAGAATCAATTTTTATTGAGTTTTTCACATTGCTTTCGTTGCTCTGACACTGAATTGTGTACTTGGGTGCTGGGGTTTGAACCCATGTACTTGTGCATGCCGAGTAAGCGTGGTAACCACCAAACCACTGCTCCAGCCCCACTAATGAGTTTTTTAAAAGACATCTCTGCTTGGTGACAAGAGATCAAAAAAGGTGGCAGAGTGGTGGCTCAGTGGTTACGGCGCTTGCCTTGCATGCGTGAATACATGAGTTCGAACCCCAGCACCACATATACAACAAAGTGTCAGAGGAACGAAAGTCACATGAAAAAAGTCACATAAATAAAAATGGCTTCTCTCTTTCTCTCCCTCTTACTGTCCCCTCTTTCTTTAAAAAAAAAAAAAGAAAGAGAGAGAGAGGAGAGAGAGAGATCAAAAAAGTTCTGGATAAGAGGACATATCTGAAATCCAGAGCTGGTTAATGTTCAGTTTCAAGATGTCTGTGATTCTGTCTACAAATGGCTTCATGTTAGAATCGCATCTATTATGATCCAAGAGGAATCACAAGATTTGAGGTTAGGCTGAGTGCAAGCCAGCTACTGCGCTTACCTCTTCAAGTCCGACCTCCACCAAGGACTGGGAATTCTCATAATATTTTTTCCAGTGTTGAGCATTGAACCCAGGGTCTTGCACATGCTAGGCAAATGCTCTAACGCTAAGCTATACCCAGTTTAATGTTTTTTGAGATATTTGACCTTTTATCTAGGACTTTCAATTGTTTTCAGTATATGGTTACCATATTAGCAGAAATGGAAGTTCTCTGTTAGATTCCTTTCTGACAGATGAGGATATTTATCTCTTTTCTTCCCCTCTTTATCCTCGTGGTATTGCATAACACAGGGGTTTTTTCCTGTTCTGTATTCCATGTTCCCTGTTTTGACTGTTGTATTGTCCACAGCCCAGCTGTGACAGAGCAGTGGGATAGGTTGCCAAGAGACCAAAGCAGAAACTGGAGATGGGATTAAAGACGTACGGTTTACTGAAAATTAATTAGGAGGACAGTCCAGTGGTGATGGCCTATACAAGAAGCACTTCCATTTCTCACGGTGCCTCTGGTGCTTCTCCAGAAGGTGTGGCTCCATCCCTCCTGATGCTTTGTCCAGTGGTGGCCGGCTGCAGGAAGGAGCACTTGCCCTCTTCAAAGTGCTCTGCTCTGCACCAGCTACCACAGGGAGGAGGGTCTTATATGTTAGGTTACAGGAACAGTGACAGCATTAGCTTAGCTTGCTCTGCCCAATACGTGAGCAGCATCTGCAGGAATGTGGCATGAAAGCAGCTTTGGGCAGATAACACCACCTTGCCCTGCTTCCCAGCATAGAGAAGAGAAAGCCAGTGTCCTTCCAGATAGCACATATCTGGACATTCTGGCCCAGACTCACTCATTCCCTCAACGTGGCTAGGTTCTTAAGAATGAAGAGGGGTACTTCACTTCAGGAACATGGTGTTTTGTCCTCCTTTTCTCCAAGGATGATACAACTATGAATATATTATTTAAAGTTGAACAAAATGTGCTATGATTATTTTTCTTTCCTCTTTTTTCTCAGTTGATAGGTCTGTCTTTAATTTTCTTAGTTTTCTTTGAATCTACTGCTAAAATTTATCACTTCATACTTATCCTAAACATTTTGATTTATAATTTGACTGGGTATGGGATCCATGGGTACAAGCCATTTACCCAAAGATCACTGAATGCACTGAGGTATTGTCTCCTGGTTTCCATGGAAATGCTATGGAAATGTTTGATGTCATTCTGATTCCCAATCTCTTGCATGTATCTTTTTTTTTTAATCTCATCAAAGTTTTGAGGATCTTCTTTTTTTCCTTATAGTTCAATGAAATGAAGTTAATGTGGACTTTTTAAATACAAATTTTATTAGGTACAGTCACTAATATCTGGAAAGCCTTGTCTTTCAATTTTAGATAATTTTCTTAAATTATCTGATAATGTTTTCCCCTTAGTATTTCTCCTGGAACACAATTCAGTTAGATGTCAGTCTTCTGAGACTGAGACTCTAATATTCTTATGCTTTATGTTCAATCTTCACCTTCAAGTTTTACTTTGGTGAGATATGTGTCCCTTCTTCTTCAAATCCTTCTGTCAAATTTTATAAATTATTTAAAGCTCATTTTTATTTTCGAATGTTCTGTCTTGGTTTCTGTTCCTATTATATAACATGCAGTTATTCTTTCTATATACCACATCTTTTCTTGTTTCTCTGAGAATATTAATTACAATTTATTTTTGTTTTCATCTCTTGTCTTCTGTGTTGTGAGTATGCACACAGGATTGGTAAATCCAATTGGAAATCTGGGGAATGACTTGCAACTGATGAGTTTACCTATAGGGCCATTGTTCTCACTTGAGTGATTTTTCCTAGAGACATTTTTGATTGTCATAGGGATAAAGGATACTATTGGCCTCTAACGGGCAGAGGCCATGGATGCTGCTAAACATCTTACAATTCACAGGACAGCCCCCTCACAAAAAAAAGAATCATCTGATTCCAAATGTCAGTAGTGCCTGGGTGATAAACTCTGCCATGGGGGCCAGGCGACCTGCCTGCTTGCTCACTGCGGACCCCAGATAAAAATAGTGAAAGGACTTTTCTCTGGCGTGTAATAAGTTTCTCCAGGGAACACTCTTCTCGTCCCCTGCTGGAGAATATCAACCTGTCTGTCACTCTTTGAGCTGGACAAAGGAGAGAGGCTGGCAGGCTCTGGGGTTTTAGCAGACTTTTGCTTAAAATCCTGTTTTCACTCTAGCATGTTACCCCACCGTGCTCTTTATTAATATTCTGTCTGGTTCAAATGTTTCCAGCTAAGACAGGTGGGAATGAAACTATAATGACCCAATTTTTCCTTTTACGATTTTTCAAAGAACCTTGTTATTAACATCTATCCATCCTTACTTTTCAGGGTGCTGATGTCTCCTCTTTCTGAGCCCTTCTGGGGTCCTGTGGATCAAGCTTATTTCTGGCTGGTGTCACATCTGTAGGCATTTAGATTTGACCCTGCTCAGCTCTGCCAAGTGGTTTACAAATCCTCCATCTGATTTCCCTCCTATAATGTAGTGTGTCTTGGGGTTACAGATGTTTCCTAGATTCATCAAAGAGGCAATTAAGTTTCTGTTTCTTGTTCTCCATGTGAGAAGAAGGTGTTGGAAATGGTTGTAAAAAGGAAGTAGCCAGGATTTTATGTGTGTGTGTGTGTGTGTGTGTGTGTGTGCATGTGTGTGTGTGTGTGTGCAGAAAACTCTTATTCGTCTTTACTTGCTTCAAGTTTACTACTCACCCACAGTTTATGTTCCTTTACAATATGTTGATTCTGAGTCCTGTGTCTCCACTGCAGCTTCTGTATAACTTTTCTTTTTTAGTCCGAAAGGACAGAAGTCATAAAGAAATGCTTTGAAGGTCCAGAAGAGAAATGAGCAACTAGGGGAGAATTAAGGAGGGTTTGAGAGGATAAGTAAGCATTTGGTGGTTAAAGAAGGATGGAGGGGGACAAAGTAGAGAGACCTATAGGCAGAGAACTACAAGTATAAAAAATGTGGACATGTGATAGAACTTATAGGGTAGGTAACAATGGTCATTATTAGTATTTAGCTGGTAAACTCATCTCATTCCGTGAGGAAGATAGAGTGATTACTATCATATTCCTCATGACATATATGAGGAAACTGAGAAACAGAAAGGTTTAGTCCCTGCGTTAAGGTCCATTGACTAGTAAATGAGGGGACAGGGATGGAGACCCAGGCAGTGCAGCCCCATGGAGAATACTCTTCGTAACCACACTAAACAATGCCTGCCCCTGGTGGGAGATGGCACCAAGGTCAGTGAATGCTGGAAGATAGGCTCAGTGTTCCCCAGGTGGGTTTCATTTCCACCCCCTAACCCCTCACCCAGGTGTAGTTGACTTTTTTTCTTTTAAGGGCGAGCCAATTTTTATTTATGTTTTCATGTGGTTTTTGTTTTTCTGACACTTATTTGTGTATGCTTTTCTGTGGTTTGAACCCTAGTCCTCACGCATGCCACTACTGCTGAGCCACCTCTCCAGCCCCTGTAGTTTGATTTTGATGGAAAGAATTCTACAAACTACCCTCTCACCCCTCCCTTTTTACCTCTGGCTGAATTAATCCAATGCCCTTATTGCCCGCCTAAGTCTGCTTTCTTTTTAGATCTTTCCCAGACCACAGCTCTCAAATCCTCTTAATATCATCCCTTGGATCACAAATTCCTCCCAATCCTTCATGGGGGTTCTATGACCACGAATCTGAAATTTATACCGATCACATAACAATCACAAAACGTTATGTTAAATCATTCTACACTCTAAATAGAACCTTTGAATCCCTGCAGACAGATTAGTAGCACAGTTAAGAGTTTAGATCTGTTCCATTAACCAAATATTAATAAAATAATAAGTAAAAGTGATTCATGGTTTATTAGAATTTTAGGACCTTGGGTGGTACAGTATACGGAGCATCAGCCTTTCTGATTTTTAGTAACATACAAAAAACAAAACAAAACAACAAACAAGTACATGCTTGTTAGCATGTACCCCTAGGGCCTATGTCCTGACTTGAATATATGATTGATAAAGAACCAGCTCATGGTCATGAATCATGATCAGCACAGTCAACTCAATTTTTCTGTGATATTACAATTCCACTTCAGCACACGAAAATGTTTTCCCAACCTTATGGAGTTTTGGAATTAAGTTTAGATGTAATAAAATCAACCAATCCACGTATAATATTTCTGTGTAATATGCAGACATAAATAATCATGGCAATAGTGTTATATTTGTTCTTTAAAGTATAATGTTTAAAGGGATCTGACATGCTATGCCCATGACATTGGTTTTACCTGCATTATTGATTTCACAACAGATTTCTAAATAGACAGGCATTAGAATTTAGCTATTATAAAGTATTACAAATACTTCTTTGGGTAGCTTAAGATCCACTATACTTGTATAATTCATATCTATGCTTGTATATCTATATATATCCACCTAATTTATTCATCAAATTGTTTTGCTTCTAAGGACTGTTCAGTTTACCCTGCAAGCATTTGAAAATCCTAAAAGAGAACATCAAATATGTAAAATTTGTAACTGTGGTTGAAAAATTTGAGGAAGTGACTAAATAACTTGGGGAATTAACTGAGTTTGTAAATGGGAATGATTATTAAAAGGAATTTAGTCTGTTTAGCTTGAGTTAACCAAATATTAATAAAATATTCAGTAAAAAGTGCTTCATGTTTTATTAGCTTTTTAAATAGAACAGTATGACTTGTTAATTGTACTTAAAATGTAAGGATGCTAGATTTTACGTTTTACAATGTTAATAAATAAATATCAATTTAAAACCAAAGTCACTGTGACTAGCTCCTCCTCTGCACAAAGGCCCCTTCGGCTTTAAAGGGTGCACACTGACACATTTTCATTCTGGATGAATAGAGGCTTTGTGCAACCATTCACTGTTTACTCAGCCCTTAGCACTTGTCTAGACAAGGACAATAAGCTGGTTAGTGCCAAATATGAAGGGAGCAGCAGGTTCCAAGAACTCGTGGTGTGCTGCGGTTGCTGGCAGCAATCTTTCTGGAAGGTCCCACCACACTAGCCCTTGCAGAACACTCTGACTTAAAACCATGTTTTTTCCTAACTAAAAAGTGAAATCTGCCCTTGGATTAGGACAAACAAAAGATGTTCCGATCAACAGGTTTGGTTACTCTGACAATGGAGCCAAACTCACTCTGTTCATAGAATTTCTAGCAGCTGGGCAGCCTGGAGCCTGTGTTCTCCTGGTGAGAGGTTTCAAGACCACTTCCAAAAAAAGAAAGTTTTATATTCTCTGTAGGACAAATGATTTCCGGTTGTATTGCCATCCCTCCTTTTCTAGGGGTCATTTATCTGCTGTGGCTGTATTGAAATGGCTGGGTTGAAAGTTCACCTGCTGCAAAACTGTTCTACCCCTCTCCTCCCCTTTTTTGCCTGTCTGAAGGATAACCAGCAGAATAACACACCGTTTTTTTTTTTTTTCAGGGACGGGGAGGTTTGTTCCTTCTTACTGGTGCGTCCCTAGATGAGGCTGCTAGGGATTTTTGCTGTTCACAAGTGGGTTTTGTGCATCTAAGATCTGTCATTAGATATGTCTTAGAGGAGCTAGCAGCCACTCTTTGATAATGTGATTCCTATTTCTCCATGACAGTCTGATTCCCAAGCAGTCACAAACACTCTCCTGTGCTCCTTCCTAAGACACAACTTCCCTGGTCAACTGGTTTTATTTTTTATTTATTTATTTATTTCAGGGCTGAGGATTGAACTCTGGGCCTTGTGCGTGCTAGGCAAGCACTCTGCCACTGAGCTAAATCCCCAACCCCTCATCTGGTTTTATTTTAATTAGAAGAATTTACCCCATGTTTTCAAAAGTAACATCAGGTTGAAAGCCCCCTTGGGATAGGGAATGACAGAATTCACAACATGCTGGCTGCCCTGATGACCAAACAGACATGCAGTGAATACTCGGTCCTCTGGCTTCCGGTGATTTCTAACCAGATTCTCCACACTGGCTGCGATTCAGGATTGCTTCCCAGCCACACCCCTGCACACAGGTCTCTGCGCTGGGCTGTGCTCCACTGTCGACTGTGGGCTTACCCTGGGCTCCATCCCTGGGCCCTGACCTGGTTCTGTCAACCTCCTGCCTCCTGAATCTAGCATCTGACCTCGAAGTTGTCACCTCCTCCAGCCAGGGCACCTAAGCTGAAGGTGGAGGAGAGGGTGGCTCTGGCCCAGTTCTGGAAAACAGCCCTGCAGATACCTTCCTTCACTACAGATCACCTAGGGACCTCATGAAAGTGCAGGTACTGAGTGCCTGGGTGTAGGATGGGGTGGCCTAGGGAGTGTGTTGCTATCAAGCTCCTGGTGATGCTGTTCTTGGACCAAAACTGGAATTGCAAGAGTTGAAAACATACTTTAAGTTCTTCGTGTGTTTCTCTCTCCCCCCTTGTTCCTTCCATTCTTCCTGCTTCCCTTCCCTTCCTTCCTTCCCTCCCTCTTGTTAGTAAGACTCCAGTACTTTATGCTAAGGGTCATATGATTTCTAGCTCTTCTCCAAACTCAAATTGCACTTTGTAAGTTTCCTTCCTTTAAAAAGGGAGGAGGGAAGGGAAAGGGGAAATGGTGGAAAATGAAATGGAGCAAATTATGGTATATGCATGTATGAATGTGCCACAAGGAACCCTACCATTATGTATAATTATAATGCACTAATAAAAACATAATACCCACCCACCCCCATTACCTGCACCAGGAGTCAGGGGAGAAGGTAAGTATTTGTACTGGTAGGCTGAAAAACTCATTTTGTCATTTTGTTTGTTTTAAAATAACCTTTAATTCAAAAACTTCTGCCTAAAGCCACCAGGGATGGAAGCCAGCGCTTTCCACTGCTCCAGCCCAGCCCAGGTCATTTGGTTATAATGTGTCAAGTATTGTTTAGGGATAATTCAGTTTATATCATTTTTATTTCCTTTTGATTAATAAGGTTCAGTACATTTTTAAAAATATACTCTTTAGAAAAAAATAATTTTCTTATTAAATTTCAGTGACATTGCTGCTGTTGGATCCCAGAACCACAATAGTT
The DNA here is from genome assembly GCA_004027875.1 of Aplodontia rufa. NCBI lineage: Eukaryota > Metazoa > Chordata > Mammalia > Rodentia > Aplodontiidae > Aplodontia > Aplodontia rufa. The sequence continues at coordinate 63,335 of PVKS010004131.1, forward strand.
GTCATTTCTAATAGAATCTGTATTCTGAATAGTTTGCCTGTTTTGCTGGATAGGGGAAAGTTGTTTTCTATAACTAATAAAAATATCAAGCTGAAAAGGGTGCTGCTTCTCGTCCTTAGTTTTGGAATTGAGACCACTGAAGCAGTTATTCTGCATGTTATGTGCCTGGCGTGGCTATGTGTTTATGCCAGCGTTGCTATTCTTTCTGGGGTTTTTTTTTCCCTCTAACTTCTGCAGCAACATCTGGTCCGTACCCTTAGCAGAGGCGCCCGGCTTCCTCGCTATGTCGTCACGTCAGATGTGGTTGATGATATCCTGTATCTGCAGGAACAAGCACGACTTCCTTTGTGCTGCAGAAGCAGAAGCTGCCTCTGAGAATTAATTGGTTCCATGCAGAAAAGCATGTGAGAAATCATTATTAGAATTTAACAAGAGAGCAAGCCCTAATGATTAAATATTGTCGATACCATTTCATGCAAACATCCAACCTTCCAACCTTTGCCAAGAGATCTATAAGCAGATGAAGAAGATCCCAGTAATGTGGCTGGGTTTGGGTGACTCACTCTGCCCCTCAGGAGCTTTGGCCCTCAGCTGTTGTTTAGTCAGAGGGAGCACCTGAAAGCTGCTGGGCTGACTCAGTGACTTCAAGGACTGGCAAGATGCTTGCTCCCGTTGGGTGAGGGGAAGAGGCAGGGGGAGGGGCCTGGGCCCTCATAAAACTGACCCGCACCAAAGTGAATTGGAGTGTGGAACCCGCAAGTGCACTTTGCCATCGCTGCCACAGTTCTCTCCTAAAAGCTGACCTGCTGATCATGCCACCAGCGCCTAGCTCTACCAACATTTAAAAAATCATTCTCCTGGCTTAACTGATGTCAGAGCACCTAAAACCATTTAAATATGAACACAGCAACAGTGCCAAGAATTTACTATATAGCAAGGGCAGTTACTTAATCCTTTGAATATTCTTAAAGAAATGACCATCTTCATGCTTCAAGAAAGATAACTGAAATTGAGAAAGGAAGAAGAGACAGGAAAAGTTCATGGAATGAATCAGACCTAACTTTCCCATGTTTGTATACGAACATATCATAGTGAATCTCATCAACATGTGTATCAACAAGTCACTAAATTAAAAAAAAAACTCTTAGTAAATTACAGAAAGATCAGTAGAGTAGAGGGAAGAGAGTGGGGTGGGGAGGGGAAATACTGGGGATGGAATTAGAATAATTCGTTTATATTGCTTTTATAAAAATGTCCATGTTTATCCTATTGTCCAGTATATCTAAAAAGAACAG
>PVKS010004131.1:64729-96508 GCA_004027875.1 Aplodontia rufa
AAGAATTATGTCACTGTATAACCTTATGTCATGTAGACCTAAAAAAGAACCAAAAAATAAAAAATTAATAAGAAGAAACAAGATTTCAAAAAATAAAAACAGAACTTTAAAAAAAGAAAAAGAAAGAACGAAAAGTGAAGGAGTTAACTAACTTGCCCAAAGTCCAGGACAACATCAAGAGGTGGATATGGGCATGGTCAGCCCTGAGTTCAGGCAGTAAGGAGATACGTTGTCTATAGAGAATTTAAATATAATAATAAAATTGACTTAAAGTCAGACTATCCCTTTTTTAGCATTTAAGAAATATGGAAAAAATTTGGTAAAAAATTTTCTCATTTTCTAAGCGCAGGGCCAGTGACACTGAGTGCATTTGTATTGTTGTGAAATCATCACCACCATCCATCCACAGAACTGTTTTCATTACCCCAAACTGAAACCTTATACCCATTAAACAGTAAGTCCCTATCCCTTCCCTCAGCCCCTAAAACCCTCCATAGATACAACCTGCAAGTGGAATCATAAAATATTTGTCCTTTAGCATCTGGCTTGTTTCACTTGACAGAATGTCCTCCAGGCTCATCAATATGGTAGCCATGTACCAGGGTTCCCTTGCTTTTCAAGACTGAATAATATTCCACTCTATCCATATAGCACATTTTACTTCTGCATTCATAAATCAGTGAACATGTGGGCTGCTTTCACCTTTTGGATATTGTGAATAGTGTTGCTATGAACACAAGTGTGTGTGTGTACATGTGTGTGAGTGTGTATATGTGCGCACGTGTGTGTTTAAAATATAATGTAACAGCAATTCTAAAAAATGTCAATGATAGAAAACTCCTCCCCCACCAATTTTTTTTTTTGGTCCAAGTTGCTAATTTTTAAGCAATTGTGGGTACTATTGGAGTTTAATAATGGAGTATATGTCTCAGAGTTGGCACATTTAAAATTATTTTTCCTTAAACCTTTGATTCTTCATAGAAGTTAATCTGAGAACTCTTGGTTAGAGTCAGCTCTTATTCATTTACTGAAGAAGTTAGTGACAGTTTGAAATGGTTTGAGCTTTCTTTGGGTGCAATTTGTATCTTGAACCCCTGTGGTATTACATGTTCCTGTGTTTAAAATAAGCAATGATAGTTCATGATCATAAAGATAAAAAAACAGATTTGAGTCATTCTATCATTCTAGGTAAACAACCTGAAGCTTTCATTCTATCTTAAAATTTAAAGCAACAAAATAGTTGTCAAGTATGTTTAGTAAATAAAAATTTTGGTTCATTCATGGGATGTTTGACAGAAATAAAGTAACTTTGAAGTTGAAATAAACTTTTTAAAAAGTCAACTGCTGGGCTGGAGCGGTGGCTCGGTGTTTACAGTGCTTGCCCAGCATGTGAAGCGATTAGGCAAGTTCGAACCCCAGCACCACGTACACAACGAAGTCTTGGAACAACAAAGACCATGTGAAAAGCCAAATGCAATTGTCTCTCTCTCTCTCTCTCTCTCTCTCTCTCTCTCACTGTTCCTATCTCTTAAAAAAATCAATTGCTTTAAAACTAATGAGTTTGCCAGGAAAATAAAGATCATGTGCCCATTATTGCTTGAAAATACTGAAAATAATTTTGGTGAATAGAAGATGTTAACAACTTGATTCACTCTGGTTGTCAAATATTCTAGGTACATGAGAATCACAAACTGAGAAGTTGCAGGGCACCCAGGTCTGTCTCATTCTGTGCCTCTTACCCTTACTCTAGGCTGGTTCTTCATTAGCAAGTTCGCCCGTTTTCCAAAACAACTTGCTATCTGCTGTCAGCATGATAATTACAACAACTACTCTGTACCAAGTACAATGTCACAGTGCACACGGTATTTGGTCTCTCCTTAAAGAAGATGAAAATCAGTTTGATCATTTGAGTGGTTTCTAAAACTCAACCCATGTCTTGTTTTTGTATCGCTTTTGTTTTGCGGCTAGAGGGGGCATGGATGGGAGATAGATGGGCGGCTGAGGAACAATGAAAATTAAGGCCTGTTCCATTTCCATCAAGAGAGAAAGACATGCAATACATGTACAAAGCCACTCACCTCATACTCACCCTGTCTCAGGTGGTCATGAACAGTCTTTCTGCCTAGAGAGAGTTTGAGGAGGGATTTCGGGTTTGACTCAGGGTGTCGGGTAGGGAAGAAGTTAGACAGGTGTGCCCGGTTGTGTGTGTGAAGAGGCCTCCCCAGATGTAGATGGAGGTAAGGAGCTTGTGAGGTTGCTGTGTGTGGTGGAGGGGAGTGTGTAAAGGGGGCCAATCTCAGCTTTATTGGGAAGTCAAGCAGACTGGACAATACCTGCCGAGGCTATGAGCAGCCGTGAGGGCTTAGTGGTCCACCTACCTGGGGGATTGGATTGCTGGGATGAGGAGGAGGTTCATTCCTGCGTCCTCTGTAGAACTTGTACTCCATAGGTCAGCATACAAAGACAGTGTCACAGTTTTCTGTGGAGGAATGGTTTTCTGGTACTGAATGAATTCAGAATTTTTGGGTGATTTCATGGGGATGAGGGGCAGGAAGGGAGGCCACAGATTAAATTCTTATGAGTCAAGAGGGTCAAAATTGAAGAGCACATTTAGTTTTAATTTTAGAAATAATGGAATGTGACATTTTTTGCACCTGAGTAGTGAAGGGTAAAATTCCTGCTTGTTACACAAATAAACAAGCAATTTCAACACAGAGTGATAAGCAGTGTTGGAGGAAGCATCAAGTTCACAGTGAGTGCTTAGAAGGGGCGGGGAAGCCTCCTGGGAAGGGATGTCTGAGCCAGGAATGAAGAGCATCCGCCAGGAAAAGGGGTGTGGGGACACACAGAGAAAAGGGAGGAGGACGAATGCTTCAGGAAGAGGGAATAAAGGCAGTCCCTGAAAAGTAGGACGGATAGACAAGAAGTGACAGGGTGGAGGGTGGGCGTGAGGAGGGGTACGCTGGGAACAGATCAGGAAGATGCCACATTGGAAAGCTGGAGATTTGTCCTGAAGGCAATGGATATGTTTTATGCACAGGAATGACGGGATGAGAGTGAGGTGTAAAAAGATCACCCTGCTTTTCAAGGGGAGAACAGATGATAGGGTGGTGAGCAGAGAAGCTCTGTCTGATGACCTGCCAGGCAAAAGGTGGTAGAGTTCAAGGTGTTGACTGAACCATGCTCCCTCTAGAAGTCTAGAAGTCTAGAAGACTCTGTTCCCTGACTTTCTCTTAGCTTCTGGCATTGCTGCTAATCGTAAGTGCTCCTTGGCCTGTAGACTCATCACTCCAGTCTCTGCCTCTGCCACCACGTGCGTTCTTACACATCTCTGAGTCTTCATATCATCTTCTCTGCGCACAACTCTCTCTTCACCTCCTAGTATGAGGACACCAGGTAGATCCAATTGAGAGCACCCTCCTTCAGACCCTCTTCCCCAATGAAGTCATATTGTGAAGTTTTGGGAAAGGCACTCACTGTTCCACTCAGTACAGGTTTGACTCAGTCCTCCAAAGCTGATCAGTGCTGACTCTGAACTCTGGGACACCAGGCCACTGGATCACAAGTTACTTCCATTACAGTGTCAACCCCACACAAGGAGGGAAGAGCATATTGCAGAAATAGGCCCCATTGGGTTGCTTATGCATCAGTTATTGTACAGACTTTCTTGGCTTTTTTCAGATCTGCAAAGGCCATTTCTGCCACTCTTAGGAGTAGAATAAATGCAAAAAGCATCTGCGTGCTAAAGAACATGCTCTCCATTGAGATGGCGAAGATTTCTGATTCAATAGAGCCTATAAGGCTCCATGGAAACCGAAACCAAATGCTTAAGGCGCAGTGCTAAGCAAATATCAGTGTCGATTTTATGAAATGCTAAAGAAGTCTGAACAATCAATTATTTTAGAGAGGGGAGACACTTTTAATTTTGAGGCAAACTCTGTTAATAATTTGGAAGCTTATCAGAGAATTCAGAGAGAAAGCTTATATTTTGTTATTAAAATTTAGTTTCAGATATTTACCAAAATGATAAGACGGGCACACCAAACAGCTTAGTTTCATTCTTATTTATCGTATGCATGTTTAGTATAACATTGTCACCTATGGTGTGATTTGCAAAGCCAAGTCCCGCTGTCCATAGAAGGAACACATCTCCTCATGCACAATTGTTTTAAGAGAGAGAGACAATGAGAGGAGAGAGAGAGAGAGAGATCAATTTTATTTAGTTTTTCATGTGGCTTTTGATGCTCTGACACTTCGTTGTGTATGTGGTGCTGGGGTTTGAACCCGCATACTCGCGCATGCTGGGCAAGTGCAGTAACCGCCAAGCCACCGCTCCAGCCCCACTCCATGTACAATTTGATGGGTAGCTTAAAGGTTTCTTGGATTTTAGTCTGGAGTAGAATACATAAATTTTATTATTTGCACACTGAATTCAGGCATGTAGTCTCTATTAATGATAGCTGCGTTGAATATTACACACAGAAAAAGCATTCAAGGAGCTACACATGTTTTTCTGCTCCTCAGAGAGAGTTCTTCTCAGGTCCTGAGCCCATTATGAAATACATGACATCATTTCTAATAAGTCATATTTTGTCAGACTATTATTAGTGCTCTTTTCTACTTTGTTTATAAAATTATTAAAGTGGAAGGGCAGAAAAAGGACCCTATCTACTCCCTTTCACCCTTTAGCAAAAACAATCAGCCATATGCAGGTCTACCCGGCTGTCCATCATCTGGACAACTGGTTTCTGGCACACCTATTGGAGTACTTGGACAGACTAAATACATTAACATTTTTGTTTACTTACTTCTTTTTATATGACTTATTAATTACTAGGTGTGGAGGCAACCATGTCAAAAAAGAAATGAGGTTGACTGAGTGTAGCTGATTTGTTGATGAACCCACTTACAGTTCCCACAGGGAGATGTGGTCACCTCTTTTCTTTTTAGGTACTAGAAAAGCATTATTTGACAACTGGTTTTAGATTTGGCCCAGGATTAACATGCTTTGTAGATACAGTAATAACCCAATCATGACCATTTTGTGCAGTACATACTCCATAGATGCCAGGCATCGTGTTGAGTGCTTTACTCAAATGATCTCATTCAGTGTCTATAACAAGCTTTGGAGGTCCTTTTACTCCCAGTTGGAGAAGGAGGACAGTTGTTTAATCATTTTTTCCAGATTCACATGGCTTGTAAAAAGCAGAGCCAGTATCAGCCTCAAGTCTATCTTATTTATAAACCCAGACTAGTGGCTACAGCTCCAGTCATATGGTGATATCCTACACAAATCAATGTCACTGTGGTCCCCTAATTTCGTTGTGTTATCTGTGAAGTGTCTCCCTTCTTTAGAAACTATGTCTTATTTCTCTTTTTTCCCCAGTGCTTTGCACAGCATTTATTATGTAGAGGGTTTCTCAATTTTCTTGAATGAATGTACTAAAACGTCTATTATGCATGATCTTCCTATGTATGAAATCAAAGGACTGTTTTGCCCACTTTCATCCCACAACAATTACAGATAGTGGCTTAATTAGGCCAGTGTTTCTGGCAGCCTCAGGTTCTCATGCTATTCTCTCTCATCAAAAGCTCAAGGAAATACTTGCCGTTAGCTTTTGCAATCTGATGATACCTGGGCAGAGAACACAAGGCACAATGCAAAATGAGTAGCTCTCTTTTCTCTTTTACCAATTGACATTTTAGCAAATGCCAGATATGGACTTGTACCTGCTCTATTCTCCATCTTTGAACACAAATTACCACTCTTCTTGCCCATGATTTTCTCCTTTATGAAATGGTCATCTTTAAATAAATAACATATTGGGTAAATACACTTAGAATTGAGTGCTTCTTGGCTGAGTCTCATTTGTTTATTCATCCATGAAGTCACATTTAGGTATAATTTTGATAATGTCAGGGCGGAGAATAAGAGTAAGTTTTCCCTGATCCTTAAAGCATTTTGAGTTATGTGTTTACTCATGTCAACCTTGAAAAATGGAGAAAAATAAAAATTTTTTAGTGTTCAAAGTGGGCAGATATTTTATTTTGACTTTGGCTAAAATATATCAGTTCTACTGTTGCCGACTCTACCTATAACATACACATGCGCCACTGCATTCCCAACAAACAGGGGTTGGGAGTTATCTCTTTCCAGCTGAGCATTCTATGTTTTGGTCCATAATTTGGAATGGGCTTGACATTTGACTCTACGTGGTCCTAAGTTCCCCTGAAAGGAAACAGATGGTAGCTTGATCAAACAGATGGTCTTAGCAAATGCCAGAAAGAAGGTTGGGTTCAGAAGAAGTCCTCTGCAGGGTCCCCAGCTAGGAAGGAATAGGCTCCAGCATGTCCAAATCAACAATCTGGAAGTTCTAGAGGAACCGGATCAAAAGCAGATGTGCGTCTGGATTAAAGATACCACTGCATGAAAATGCAAAGAAATGTTTCTAAATGGGGTCTTTTCACTTATCCCATCAGAAGGGTGTAGCCACTTTTTATCTCCTTTGTGCATCCAGGCAGTTAGTTAAATGCCTGTTAGAGGTTATTTATACAACTTTCGATTCATTCAGTTAATTCACTAATTATCCACCATTATGAAGGCATAGCTATGTGTTAGAGATGCAAAGAATGATTCCAGTGAGTATTCTTTCAGGATAGCAAAAGAAGGATTCATGTTAAACAGTACACTTGTTGTAATATAAAAAGAAGCAAATAGAAAGCTCTACCTTTAAGTTACCATTTACAAGACGTAGGAAAGGGGATACTTTGGTATATAGTATGCATGCCTATCAAAATGCCTCTGGAGGTAGCATTAAGTATTATAGACACATGACATGTGTGTTACAGGTCTTAACAAGATGCATTATTTAACACATGTAAGTAAACCTACTTCCTATAGCAAAGATCACACTTTAGATAATAAGTAATAATGTATTGAATCCTTATGCAAGAAAGTACCGTTCTTCAATACCACGTTTGCTTGTTCTCTCTTGCACCCTTTGTACACACATGTGTGAACTCACACACATATGCATGTATGCATGCAAATAACTACTCTTAATATTTTTGACTAAACCATTCAAGAAAAGTTTGTAAAAGGCCTGACCTTTTACTCCTAAATATATGATTATATCTCCCAAATATCTCTTAAAGACAGGAACATTCTCTTACATAACCACAGTTAAATAAAAAGTGTAATTCAGGAAATTTAATAGCAATGTGCATTCCTATGATCCAACATCTATGATCTACCACACATTCTAATTTCACAATTATTCCACTAACAGAGCATTTTGTATGACTTTTTAAATTTTTAATCCAGGAGCCCAGATTATACCCTTCACTTTGTTGTTACACCTTTTGTCTCCTTGTCTCTACAACAGCTTCTATTGGTGCCTGTGATGAGAGGCCTGAGAAAGAGAGAAACAACTTTATTTAGTTTTTCATCTGGCCTTTGTTGCTCCAACACTTAATTGTGTATGTGGTGCTGGGGTTTGAACTCGCGTCCTCGTGCTTGCCAAGCAAGCACCTTAACCCCTGAGCCACTGCTCCAGCCCCGAAATTAACATTCTTGAAGAGTACAAGCCAGTTGTCTGTAGATGCTTTCCAGGTTGTTTTACCAGGTTACTTTTCAGAGTCCCCGACTGCTACCTTTCACACCCAGGGTCCATGTGTGTTCTCCATGTGACGGGCATTGATTCAGGTTTTTCCTCAGTTTAGAAGCTTATCTTCCCAGGATTACCAATATTAAGGACATCAATCCCTTTATCCCATATCACACCATTAAATAACTAGTCAGGTTTCTATCACTCAGCAAGTCCTGTCATCCCAGACCACATTTACTAAAGTGAGGCTATCCAATCTAACACTACAGGTGAGACAAGAACCCCATCTGGAAGTACTATCCAGAGAAACACAATTCCTTTACAGCCTTTTCTCTAGCACGTGGTAAAGAGTAGAACAGCCCTTCATAGGAATCCCACTACACCCAAGTTTTCATTCCTGATCTCCCGTCAACAAGCACTTGGACAAGAACCTATAAACACATCTCTCAAGAACAACCAGCAATTTTCAGACATAATTTCTAAATCTAGATTGAGGGGGGAAATTGTAACTCCACAGCAGCATAACTGAGCTTAGGATGAACCCAATTTATATTACTAAATAGACTGCATTTGTATTTGGGTTACTTCATTGCATTTTGACTTTCTTCAAGAAAAATACTGAGTTCTTGACCTTACACCTACACAATTAAAAGGCCCATTTAAATGGTATTTACAAAGGCTGATTTAGTAGTTTGGCCCCAGAGGGTAAAAACTGCTTATAACTTTAAGACTGGAAGGTTTTTCAGCTTCAAATAATTTTACTATTTTAAGGAAGATTTTTCACACTGTATTTGGTTAAAAACAGCATCCTTCAAATATGCTCTACTGGAGAGCTCAAATCCAAATCCCACTTTTATGCTCCTGCCAAACAGAAGCACTTTGCTGATCTCTGATTAGACTTCTTACTTTCTCATTCCCAGGTACTTGCCTTTTTGGTTCTCCCATCTTGAACACACCTTCCTCCCCCTAAATCCCAAACTATCAAAATCACACTTAGTCTTAAAAGACAAAATCTAATGTCATCTCAAACCTTCTCAGCGTGATGTGATTGCTCTTTTTCCTTAAAATTCCATGTTATGGTTTGTATCTTTAATGTTCCCCTTAAGGTCATATGTAGAAGGCTTGGTCACCAACTGATGGTGCTGTTGGGAAGCAATAGGACCTTAAGGAGGAGTGGCTAGTAGATGGAAGTTAGGTCATTGGGACATGTCCTTGAGGAGCATTTTGGGACTCCCATCCTTCCTCTATCTTTCTATCTATCATCTGTCTATTCATATCTCTGCTTTACAACCACGGTGAGGTGAACAGATTTCCTTCATCATGTGCTTCTATCATGATGCACTGCCTCGCCACAAGCCCAAAAGCAATGGAGCCAAGTGACCATGGACTGAAACCTTTGAAATCATGAGCCAAAAGAAACCTCTCCTTGTTTAAATTGTTTATCTTAGGTACTTTGCCATAGTGACAGAAAGCTGAATAACAGAAAAATTGATACGGAAAAGCAGATTCATGGCTGTGACATACATGATGACATGATCTAGCAGCCTTTGCAATTGGTTTGTGGGAGGAGTGTGGAAAAGTTTAGAAAAACAAGTTAGAGAAAGCCTAGAATATTGTCAGCAGAGCTCAATGGGTGGTTATGGTGAGAGCTCGAAAGACCAAAATGCTTATGGAAATGCAGAGTAATGCTGTGTTGATGAAGTTTCATATAGAAATAAGGACTTTATTGGAAATTGGGTTAGAGGCCATTATTCTGGCAAAGAACTTGTTTACATTTTATCCATGCCCTGAGACTTTGTGTGGGACTGAGTTTAAAGGTGATGGACTAGTTTTCTTGGTAAAAGAAATTTCAAGGCAGCATGGCATTCAGTAACTTATGGGTATGATCAACTGCTTTTAACCAGATTTATAATAAGAATCAGAAGTAAAAAGAAGAGCAGAAAGATTTGAAAAACTTGCAGTTTGGCCAGAAAAAGCATGTAGAAAGTTGCAGCCAAGGAGGGTGTGGTTGCAAAAGAAATTAGTGCTACTAAAAAGAAAGCAAGAACTTTGCATTGGAACAATAGGAAAGATGCCTTGAGTGCACCTCAGGAATCAGCAAGACTCCATCCAACCCAAACTCGAAGGTTAAAAATATAAAAACTTGATTCAAAGACTTTCCTTTGAGAAGAGAGCCCTCTTGTAAAGGACACCTAGGGAATTATTTATCCATTATAAATTTCTCCATGTTCAGCCATCAAGGCACTTAGAGTCTGTTGAAGCCATGATTCAAGTTGGCCAACTACTGTTCACATGGGGGGCAGACCTTGGCCTTGCTCATGTGGTACTTATTTTGGAGGCATGCAAAAAGCAAGTTATGGGGTCTTGGGTTCCTTCACTGAGATTTCAAAGGAAAATCTAAAAGGCCTAGTATTATGTGACAGGAGTAGAGCCCCTGAAAATATTCTCTGATGGAGCAATATGTGGAGCTATAAGAATGAAACCAAAGCTGCAATGTAGACCTCAGGAAGTTAGGGATACTAGGAACGTGGAATGTCTGCTATTGGAAGCTGCAGGTAACAAGAGGAACCCGCTCAACAGTGACCATGTGGAGAATAGGAATATGGGGGAATCATCTCAGAAGGAGATTGCTGTCCTCCACAAGATATCCATTTAACTCAGGAGTTATTCTGGGGGAAAGAACAACAGGGGGAACCCAAGCTGGGCATCCATGATATGGCATTAGCCCTGGATAACTAAGTATATATACAATAGTTCTTGAATGTTTGATAATATTTCCCCATCAATTGTATCGCTTTATCCATCTCATAAAATTTTTTTTAAAAAAAGAAATAGGCATATCAAAAAAAAAAAAAGTGACCATGTGGACCGAAGCTGGCAAGGTCATAGGGGTGGGGGTGACCCAAACTTTTGGAAACCCACGTCTTACTACAATATGCTCCAGATACCAGACATGGAGCCTTCTCTTTTGGTCTTGCTTTTCTCTGATTCTTCCTCATTATTTTACTGTTTCTCCCTTTTGAAATGGGAATGTTTTAGTGCCATTGCATTTTAGATTTTTTGTTTTTTTAAAGAGAGAAGGACAGTGAGAGAGAGAGGCAGAGACAGAATCAATTTTTATTGAGTTTCTTTTTACATGGCCTTCATTGCTCCAACACTTAGTTGTGTACATGGGTGCTGGGGTTTGAACCCGTGTACTTGCACATGCTGGGCAAGCACTGTAACCACCAAGCCACTGCTCCAGCCCCACCATTGCATTTTAAAAGTAATCTGTCTTAGGATTTTTTTAAGGGCACACAGCTAAGAATTTGCCTTGAGTCTCAGAGGAGATTTTGGACTTTTGAGCAATGCTGAAACAGTTAGGACTGGGAACTCCTGGACACTGACTAAATGTGTTTTGCATTATGAGATGGACATGAGCTTTTGGGGGCCATAAGCAGAATGTTATGGCTTGGATCTTAGATGTCCCCCAAGGACTATGTGTTGAAGGCTTGGTTGCTAGCATGTAGCACTCCGGAAAAGTGTAAGAATCCTCAGAAGGTGGGGGTCACTGGAGTTTATTTAAATTCAACTCTACAAGTATTTTGAATATGTGCTACTGGCATGGTACCATGCCAGGTAATAGAAGTATTTAGAGGAGTATAGTTCTGTCACTGACCTTGAGAAATCCTAAAAAGAGAGACAAGAACCCAAATAACTGCAACATAAGGTGGAACATGAATTCCGTAACAAAGAGTACTAATATTCTGTTCTGGAATGTGATAGTTAGAAGAAATTAGGTCATTGTGGGATGCCCTTGAAAAGGCTGTCAGAACTCTGAAGACTTCCTCTCTCTCTGCTTATTTCCTGGCCTTTGCCACATGCCTCCCCTGTGATATACGGCCTTGCCACAAGCCCAAAGCAATGCGGCTATGTGACCACAGACTAAAACCTATGAAACCATAAGACAAAACAGACCTTCCCATCTTTAAGTTGTTCATCTTAGACATTTTTGTCATAGTGATGGAAAGCTGACTACCACATCCCATAACAGAATATTGGAACTCTTTGTTACGGAATTCATGTTCTACCTTACACTGCAGTTATATGGGTTCTTGTCTGCCTTTTTAGGATTTCTCAAGGTCAGCGACAGAGCTATACTCATCTAAACACTTCTATTACCTGGCATGGTACCATGGCAATAGCAAATATTCAAAACACTTGTAGAGTTGAATTTAACTAAACTCTAGTGACTACAAGAGCTTACAAGAAAATTTAGCTCTGACCTAAAGTACGGCACTCGGCAAACTTGAAAATATTGTTTCAAAAACGAGAGAAGAAATGTGTTAGTCCATTGTTTGTTTGCCAACTACAGTTTTGGCCAAGCATTAACAAAGATGGGCATTATAAATAAAGCACCCTTTATGCCCAAACTTAATGAACATTTGATGACACAGAGGAGGACAAGTGGAGATAAGATTCCTGGGCTGCGGAATTTGGTATTTATGAGAAAAGTACAATCTTAGTGAACTGTGAAATAAGGAAACACTACTGCCCTTTCTGTTATTTGGTTAGCTATATTTGAAGGGAAATTAAAAATAGAAACAAGAATGTAATAAATCAAACAAAGATCTTTAGTCATGCATTTCTGGTGATGTTTTCATTATCATATTATGGTTATCAGAAATAATCAGTGAGGACCTATTAAAGAGGGCTACTCGTATATTAATTCTATTGCAATATAATAAGAAGGAAAAATGTGGTATTAAAAATGGTACATGGGGGGCTGGAGCAGCGACTCGGCATTTTCCTGGCTTGCATAAGTATGTGGGTTCTAACACCAGCACCACATACACAACAAAGTGTCAGAGCAATAAGGGCCACATGAAAACTAAATAAAGTTGATTCTCTCTCTCTCTCTCTCTCTCTCTCTCACTGTCCCTCTTTCTTTAAAAAAAAAAAAAGTTACATGGATTCCTCTCGGAGACAACTTACTTTTCTTGTGGCTAAAAGCTTGATAAGCCTGTAAAGAATAAGTCCCTATAAGGTTTACATGTCAGGTGGCTTGAAGTCTTCAAACAAGGATGAGAGACAAAGGGAAATTGATTTGCAACTAGGGTGGGGCTGAGTGAGAGGGAAGAGAGGGAAGGGAGAGCAAGGTACATAAGCAAATGCCATGTTCAGTGGAATACTTTGAACTGTGTGGGTTGAATCCACCACATGCACATTCAGAAAATTTTACAAAAATATTGAAGTGATTGGAGTTCTTGTGAAATGAAGCAAAATGGCCAAAACTCTGCATCAGGGTGTTTTTTTTTTTTTGTGGGAAATAAAGCAAAGACAGTAAGCTCTACTACAGGGGACTGAGTCAGAGGGGATCTGGAGGCCTTAAGTGGGGAGAGTGCCCAGAAGTTCTGGGGACTTCCCCACCCATGGAAATTAGGGGCTTTGAAAAAATTTCCCTGAAAGCATAGAAATAGAAACATACTTTGATAAAATCATTATTACAGCAAGTTTGGTGGTTACAGGTTTTATAATCAACTATTCTAGGAATATTAACCCATGATTTATTTACCTATAAACTCTATGTCCATTATAAAGAAAGAAGATAATTCTGGAGGCAGTAGAATGTAGAATTGGGAGCCAGCTGCCCAAGTCTTGTTCTTAGCTTCACCCTTTCTTAACTGTGTGATCTTGGTAAGTTACTTGACTCTCTGTGCATCAGTTTCTTGTTTGAAAAATGGAAACAATAAAAGTGCTTATCTGTGGGTAAAGAGTTTAACAAAACTGGTCAACCCTCCGAGAGACTTGAACATGTTTCCTGATAACCTCGAAAAAGTAGAAATGTTAACAATGCTGCTAGCCTATATTTTTGGTGAAAACGAGCCTTGATTGGTAAACTGCATCTGGACTGGGGGATGGGGAGAAGTGAACCATAAACACCTGATCGGGATGCCGTGTTTGGGGCTCACAATGCTCAACATTGCTATTTTTGGCCCTTGTTATTGGGCATTTATTCACCTTGAGGGATCCTTGTAAAAGTCCTTCTTATGTAGGTATGCTTTGTTTCATAGTAAACATTTTTAGTTCAAAATACATGGGAAAATAAAACAATCCTATTGATGAACTGAACATATGATCCAGCTGTCACGTGCCTTGGTATTTATCGGAATGATTTGAAAATCTTATGTCCACATAAAAACCTGAAAGTGAATGTTTATAGCCAGCTTGATTCATGATGACCCAAACTTGGAAGCAATCAAGATGTCCTTCAGCAGGTGAATGGATAACTGCAATATCATCAGACAATGGAATATTATTCAGCACTAAAAAGAAACCAGCTCTTAAGCCACAAAAAGATACACAGCTATGTCAAATGCAAGTCAATAAGTGAAAGAAACTAGTCTAGAAAGGGCTGTATACTGTATAATTCCAACTACATAGCATTCTGGAAAAGGAAAAACTATGGAAACAATAAAAGGATCCGTGGATTCTGGTGGTGGATGGGGTGGGATGAGCAGAAGGATGAATTGGTGGGACACAAAATTTTTAAGGCAGTGATACTATTCTGTGTGATATTGTAAAGGTATAAATGTATCATCGTCTACCATTTACCAAAATATACATGGGATTTAGTTAATAATAAAATGTTAATATCATTAAGTGTAACAAATGTCACATAGTAATGCAAAATATTAATAATATTAATTATTAAAGGGAAACTAGGTGCCCACAGAGGGCTAAGGGGCATATGGAAACTCTGTACTTTCCATTCACTTTTTCTGTAATCTGAAACCACTCTAAAATAAAGTCTATTAGGTAAAACAGAAAACATAAACCCCGTGGGAGGTAAAGGTTCTGCTGGAGAATGCGATGTGTGCCTAAGCCAGAACAAATCCCGCACTATGGGTATCATTTTCCTGAACCCATCGGACTGCTTCAAGAACTCTTCGAGGAGAAAAGGCTGTTGCTGCCTGTTGCTAAGCTGTGGTTCTCGTCCCACATCCTGAATGGGCTGGGGTCCAAGAGTCACTTTGTGAGTCTGGATGATTACTATCTCATAGAATTGTTGTGACAATTAAATCAGTTAATATGGGATTTTGAGCATGTAAGTGGTCTTTAATTGTTGGTTATAATTGTTGTAGGAGTGAATGGCTGGAGTTTAACATTTTAACTATTGTATCTTTAAAAAGTTATGAGTGACAGGAAAGTAACTACAGATAATGATAATGTACTGTTTATTTCAGAAAGGCTTAAAGAAACGATTTTGAATGCTTTGAACAATGCAATGATGTTTTAGGAGATAAATACACTTATCCTGATTTGAACACTACACAATGTAAACATGATTCAAAACACAGGGTATTCTCCATAAATAGGTACACTTTATGTGTCAATTAAAATTTAAATTAAAAATGATGAACAATATACCATCTACAATGCCAGATTATAGAGATTTAGATATGGCAAGTTCATTATATAATGCCTTGCCCATAATGGGGTGCTTCTCAGCAACCCCCCAAAATTCCATCATTTGGAAATGTTTAAGTGATTACACCTTGTAAACCAAGTTAAGCCTGCACCTTTTAAAAGTGCAGCCCACCATCTGCATAAAAGGATCAAAATGAACTAATTCCTGACCATTTTTGGTGATTTTATCTGCCTGAAGTCAATGGTTCTCTTGCAACTGTGTCCAAGAACTTAGTGTAGCGCCTGGAACTCATTTATCTGTCTATCCCCATTCTTCAAAGGCCTACAACGTGCTAAGCACCAAGCAGTCTTTTTAAAACTCTGAATTGAAACCGTGACGGTGTGTTGCACACGTTCTGTGCGCTGCCCTGGGTTCTCCTGGCTCTGCCTCTTCTCTGGGTCCCCTGTCACCTGCTTCTCCCCAGCAGCCCGTTCCCTGCTAGTCTCATGCCCCACTCCCTGAGGCAGTCTTTGGCATGTCCCACTGCTTCCTCACATGCACGTGGACGAAACACCACGTCACAGGTTAGACAACACTGGCTTCACGTACTGAAAGGACTTGGAGATATCACAGAAGTTTAGAGGAGCGACTGTGGGGAGAGACTGGCCAGCTGAGACAGCAGCTACACTTCTGCCCCGTCCTCCCTGTAACGGAGTTCCAGTCCAGCGTGTCTGCAGATGCTGCCCCTGGACAAGAAGACCTCTGAGTCTCTTCTCGTAGGACTGACACCATCTTGTGTTTGATCTCATTCTTCCAACTTTGCTACCTTTCTGTCTCACGTTTGCTGCTTTGGGGTTGTACCTCCCAATGAAGTGTTAGCCGTTAGGCTCTGTTTTCTAGGTAGCCCTGGCTAAGCCTTGCTTGTAGATCCATGCCGTTCAAAATTCCAGTTACCAATTTTTTTTTCTTTCTGGGCCGCGGGTCTGCCGCTTGACATTTTCTTTCGTGACACATTCCTATTTCATGCATCTCAGTACTGCAGCTCTCTCAATTATGTCTCTGTTTTGGCTCCTTGTGCTCACATCCACCTTGTTTTATCCAGATCTCCTGACTGCCTTGCGTTTGCTTTTCCAGTCTCCATTCCTCCTTCTTAACAGTTCACAATATTTTTCTTTACATTTGTGGAATCCATCTTCTCTCACCCTTTATCCACATAGGTCAGGGTCAGCAAGTGTCTTCCATAACCCTAGTCATACAATTGGTTTTGAGGTAGGCATATGACTGAATCAGTCCAAGCAGAGCCAGTCCTGAGATCATTGTTGGAATTATTTAGAAATAAAAGGTCTTTCTCTTCTTTAAAAAAAAAAAAAAAAGTGAACCTGGACATAAAGTCTTTCCTCTGACAGCAAGGTTTGAGTCTGTGCATTCGTTCATGCCTCAAATTTCCTACCGTTAAACTTTTGCTTTCCAAGTAAATACACTGTGTTTTTGACATTCTGTCACTCTAATAGAAGATGTAGCTACTGATGTTCTTCTTTCTTTCTCTTGATCCTGGGCATTAACACAAAAACGTGGGTTCCCTTTGGGATACAACAGAAGAGCTCTCTGGAGCCCTGGCATTGGTCTACTTTTGGCTGTAGTGTTGGAGATGAGCTTCAGTGAATTGTTTGGTAGAGATGAAGCTAGGGTTACTGGCCCTGAGAGCAGACTCTACGCATTTGATACTGAATAGCGATTGCACACTCCTGCCTGTCACGTCACGTCATGCTTCTTCCCTTTCCCTCCTGACCTGTGTTTCTGTCTGAGTGCTTTGCCAACAATCTGATGCAATTTTTCAAATTGATACTGGAGGGAACATTTATGACCATTCAGGCACACCATTCTTAAGTAGAACAGAGCAGGTGGAATTTCTGGCACTCTCCCAGACTACCGTGACAAAAGCACATCCTATGCTATGGGCAGGGGCAGCTCTCAGAGGGACATTCTAGTCCGACCACCCTGTACCTACCAAGGTGCACTTCTGCTTAATACTTATACTTGACTCGTATTCCTGTCTCTCTTAACACTCCTTCTAGTACAGTTTTACTTCTGTATATTAGCTACAAATGCTCTCATACTTCCCTAGGTAATATTTCTTCAGCCTCCCTTGACCCTTTAGACTTTCCTGCCTCTAAGTTGCCCCATTCAACCTGATACATTGGCGAAGTCTAATTGCAGTCCTGTGTCACTTAACAATAGCAGTTATTCTGGTGACTGTGTTGTTAAGTGACTTCAACTTTGTGTGAACATCAGAGAGTACTTCACAGACCTAGATGGTATAGGTCAATTACTCAATGTGGTGTCTGGATGCAACCAAGAAACAGGGAACCATGAGACGCATGGGGCTGCTGCTGGCGCAGCGTGCAGTATTACTATTTTACAATAACCTTTTTAAAAAGAAGTTGAAGGAGTACATTCTAACATAATGATAAAAGTACAATATAGTTAATGTATAAACCAGTAACATAGTCATTTATAATCGTTATCAAGTATTATGTACTTACATGAGCATATGTGCTTTCCTTTTATGATTGGCAGCCCAGCAAGTTTGTTTACCCCACCATCACCGAAAACACATGAGTAATGCCTTGAACTCTGACATCGTGACTGCTACAATGTCACTAGGTGATAACATTTTTTTTTTTGGCTCCACTATAATCTTCTGGGATCATTGTCATACGTGTGGTCCTTTGTTGACTGAAACACTGTTTACAGCACTTGACTCTACTGTGAAATAGAGTCATTCAGTCTGACACAAGCTTAGGGTGTCCCAGGTCAGTGCCAAGGAGAACATGTAAGTTTTTCTCTGTCCAGTGGACATCTACAGCTGATGCCTATCCTGCTATGTTCTCAGTGGAGTGTCCTCATGCAATGATTAGATATGTGTTGGGCAAGGTCTAAGGATGTGCAGGGATCTCCTGCTTACACAACGAGTGAATGGCAGGTGGGTGAGTTCTTGAGGCATACTGAAAAATATTCTCAATCATGCAATGAGACAATTTTTTTCCCCTGACAAGTTATCCTCTTCAGTCCAGCACAATCTTTCAACCTTTGCTTGGCAATGCTGACAGCAGTCACACCCTATCTACAGGACAGAGTATTCTGAGTAACCAGACTTTTGGGCACTATGATGGTAGAATTTTTTGGTGCACGAAAAAATAACAATAAAATATATTAAGCATATCTGTGCTGGCTAGGGGCTAGGGTTCAAACAGGAACATGCCAAGTTAAAATGTTGTTACAGATTGTGAAATATGTTCTGGGCAAAATGAACAAAGGGCAGAGATAATTATAGGGGACAGTGACTATCTAGGGAAGGTCTTTCCAAGAAGTGATAAGAGGTAGTACAGAAAGAATGAGAAGGCACTGATCATGCAAGCAATTGAAAGAAGGAAGAGTGGTATATAGCCAGAAGGAATACCAGGTTCAAAGTCCATGAAGTAGGTATATTACAGAAATGGAAAGAAAATCAGTGGTACTGAACTAAAAGATAGCAAAAGAGAGAATGATCCAAGATAGACTTGAGGCATGGGCATTGCAGGATGTAGGGCTTTAGAGAGCTTGGATGTAAATCTATGTGAAAAACGAAGCCACTGGAGTGAAAGAATAGCAAGAAATCACTGAAATCCCAAGGACATTCTTTGAAGTGTATGAAGAATGGGTTGCAGGGGCTGCAGTGGTGGCTCAATGGTTGGAGCGCTTGCCTGGCATGCCGGAGGACCTGAGTTTGAACTCCAGCATACATACATATCTAAGTATCAGAGAAATGAAGGCCAGATGAAAAAGTAAATACAATTGATTCCCTCTTTTTCCTCTCTCTCTCTCTCTCTTAAAAAAAAAAAAAAGAATGCACTGTAGCAGGCAGCAGAAGAAGCAGAAGAACTGGTAAGGAGGCTGCAGCCTGTATACAGTGGCCTGGGGAGGAATGGTGGGTTCTCCACCCAACAGGAGGGTGAATCAATGTATCTTCCTATTGGATTCAACGTAGCAGGTGGGAAAAAGAGAAAGCGAGTGTGACTCAGATGTCTGGCTTGAGAGACTGGTCCATGGTGGCAAATAGGGAAGTCTGAGAGGAGAATGTATTTGTGAGACTGGATGGGAATCCATTAAGTTTTGGAATTAAGTTTCAGGTGTTTGTGAGACAACCAAATGGGGACATCCAGTGGAAAGCTAGAATATGCACCTGGAACCTGGGGTGGGTGGGGGGAGGAGTCCTGATCTGGAGGCAGGGATTCAGTAGTTATTAACATAAAGGTGATGTTTAAAGCCATGGGAATGGATGGGGTCCCCAGGGGAGTGTGGTAGGAAAATGGGAGGGCAAACAGCCAGGGTCCCGCCCCCCATCCCCTCTCAGGTCTTCTCTGGACATCCTAGTTCTTCCTTCATTTGCTTCATGGGCAAATGATATGGCTCCTTTCTTCCCTCACACTGAAGCCTGATGGCTCTCAGGCAAGTGGGCCAGCTCTGGTCATCCTCTCAGAAAAGTCCAGACCCCATTCCTGCCCCCCTCTATTCCTTTTCACTTAGTTTCCTTCCTCCACTCCCAAAGTCAACACATGATCTTTATGTTAAGACAACAGGTAGGTAGGATAGGTAGGAAGGAAAGAAGAAAGGAAGAGAGAGTGGAAGGAAGGCAAAACCACAAACAACACTACCGTCACCACCAGCCAGGCAACTAACCAACAAGCAAAACTTCTGCTTGAGGTCTCAGAAAGATGACCCTCTCGCCAAGGCTTCGGGGAGAATGCACCGTCTCACTATTAGCGCTTAGGGTAAATCATGCTTCCAGTCTGTGCTTCAGTGTGGGA
Source organism: Aplodontia rufa (assembly GCA_004027875.1). Lineage (NCBI taxonomy): Eukaryota > Metazoa > Chordata > Mammalia > Rodentia > Aplodontiidae > Aplodontia > Aplodontia rufa. The sequence continues at coordinate 84,574 of PVKS010004131.1, forward strand.
GTCTGCCAGTGTGCACACAGACAGACGGCGTGGAAGGCTGAAACAAGAGAATTTAACTGGCTTTGGACCAATCAGGACCACTCCTGGATGAGCATATGCTCCACTGAAGATGAGCCAGGAAGTCGATTTGTACCTCTGAAGACCCCATAAATCTTTCAGTGAGGTGCTTGAGCTTCAGAGACCCTGTTGTGTAATTATCTGCCCTTTTTATGAAAACAGTCAGGATTTTCTCTTATCTTTCTGCAAATACTCCTGGAAGATTCATTGTCCTACCTACTTCCATCAGTGGCTCCAAGACTAAGCCAGGAGCCAATTCCTACACCAGAAAGCAGCAAACAGGAAGTGCCCCCGTTACGGCTGTAGGTTACCCACAACACTGAGGTTTCCTTTCGGTGTTTTGCACCTCTGCTTCTGTTCATTTTGCCCTGCCCCTTTCCTTCCGGTATAGTGTTGGGCCACTTCTCTGGCCTCTCTCTGCAGTGCTTAACTTCACTGTTTCTCTTTTTCCCCCTGTTTTCCCAGACTTGCGCGTTGCTGCTCACACATGTGGTCTGACCCACTGCTGTGTCCAGATGCTGGTTTGATTCCTGCATCTGAGCTCCTGGCTCCCCGTCAAGTTGCAAACCTGCTGTGCAGCCCAGATCCCTGGCTTCTGCATGCTCTTTGCTCTCCCAGCCCCAGTTTCCTGCATGTCTTTATGCTGAGCCACCACCCCCACAGTTCCTCTGCTGACATAGAGTGTACATACCGCAGAAGCACTTTGCTATATGACTGCTTTAAATCCCTGGATACTATGGTTATGCCTCCTTATTTGTATGTTTTGTGACATTTTGGCTGACCAAAAACTACCCCTATCTCATTTCTTCCCATCAAAAGGGTTTGCCTCCTGCAGCTTCTCCCTAGTGGTCAGCTTTAGGAGCGTCATTTCTTCTTCTTCTTCTTCTTCTTCTTCTTCTTCTTCTTCTTCTTCTTCTTCTTCTTCTTCTTCTTCTTCTTAAGAGAGAAGGACAGTGAGAGAGAAAGAGAGAGAGAATCAATTTTTATTGACTTTTTCACATGGCCTTCATTGCTCAGACACTTACTTGTGTACATGGGTGCTGGTGTTTGAACCCGTGTTACCTGCACACGTTGGGCAAGCTCCGTAGCCGCCAAGCCACTGCTCCAGCCCCAGGAGTGTCACTACTTTTAATCAGGATTGCCTCTGCTTTTTAAAAGCATTTGTTTTACCTGTCCTGGGGATGTCTATTTCTCGCTAGCTCATCACTCAGACTGCCCGGGAGGTCTGCATCCATCCAGCGTGTGCAAAGAGTAAGGCAAGGTTAGGGAGTGAGAAACTGAAGAGGGATCCAGCCTTTACTGATGATTAATATTGTCAATCGCAAGAGTAGCGTTAATGAAGCTGTTAACAGAGAAGATGTGTGATTGTCATTACTGCTGGGCCTCCTGGGAGCTTATGGATCAATCATATTTCCTTTCTCTAAAAAAGTTAGGCATGACCATGAGACTTGTTTGGACAAAAAAAAAAAAAAAAGAGCAGAAGTGATATATGTTACTTCTGATTGGAAACTTTAGGAATCATTCTATACTTTGGAATACTTCCTTTTTTTCACCAAGATTAGCATACCATCCAACAGAAATATGATGCAAGCCACATAAGGAATTTAGTACTAACACTAAAAAAGTAAAAAGGGAAAATTAATTTTAATAATATATTTTCATCTCACCTAATCCATCAAAAATCTTTTCAATAGGTAATCAATAAATTACCCATGAGATATTTTACCGTTTTTCATATTAAGTCTTTGAAATTTAGTGTACATTTTACAAGTATATCTTAAGTCAGACTAACTATGTTTCAGGACTCAATAGCTAGATATCACAAACCATGTGTAGCTAGTGACTATAGCTGTCTCTTCATATCCATGGGCAATTGAATCTAGACCCTCACAGACACCAAAATCCTCAGATGCTCAAACTCCTTATATGAACAGTGTGGTTCTTGCATGTACCTCTGCATATCCCCCCATATACTTTAAATCATCTCTAGATTACTTATATTGCCTAGTAACATATAAGTGCTATGTAAATAGTTGCTATAATATAATAATACTATACTATTATATTTTCATTTGTATTCCTTTTATTTTTCCCCCAAAATATTTATTTTCAACCCATGGTTGGTTGTATCTGTGGGTACAGAACAAGTGGACATGGAGGGCTGACTACCATATTGGGCAGTGCAAGCCCCGGCATTATGGAAGCACAGAGCCTCCCACCACCTGGCACTCAAGGGAGGGTAACACAGAGCCAAGGCCACATTGAGCTACGGTGGCTATGCAGGCAAGAGTGGGAAGTAGGCCTTAACTGTTATCACTCACTGTGTCTTTGTTTAATTTACTTTTTCTTTAGTACAGGGGATTGAACCCAGGGATGCTTTTACACCGGCCACATTCCTAACACTTTTTATTTTTCATTTTAAGACATGGTCTTGCTAAGTTGCTTAGGGCCATGCTAAGTTGCTGAGGCTGGCTTTGAACTTGCAATCCTTCTGAGTCTCCTGAGACTCTGGGATTATAGGCCAGCATCTTCAGCAAGATTTTGGAGTTATATGTTACTCTAGCATAACTTAACAAATAGAAAAGTCGCTATGAGGTAAAATACTGATATAACAATAAGCTGAAATATGTAGTATAGGTCGAGCAATCATAATCTGCAAATCTGAAATCCACAGTCCAGTTTGGAGCATTTCAGATTTTAGATTTTTGGATTAGTAATGCTTAGCCTCTAACATATTTTCAAATATTCCAAAATCTGAAAAATTCCAAATTTGAAACACTTCTCGTCTCACCCATGTTGGACAAGGGGTTCTCAATTGCTCAGGGTTCAAGCTATAGGTAGCAAGAAATTCTTACTAACTAGAAAGACTCACTTTCTGTAGTGAGAAGACATTTGGTAAATCCCTCACTTTTGAAAACTTACAAGGTTGTCAGAATGTACTTGCAGTTTTCGGGGGAAAGGTTGGATGACCAAAAATGTTAGTAGCATGTGTTAGTTTCTGTTGGCTGTATTTATCAGGGTATTACAAGAAAAAAGTCATCTTAGAAGAACATTGCTTTTGAAAAGTAAAAACAAAAGAAAATAGGAATTGTTCAAAAATTTTGTGACTCGTATGACAGAGGCTTATTAACTTCTTATTAGTCTCAAACAGTAAAAGATAAAAGTAGAAAATGCAGAGAGAGGGTGATAGAAATCAACCTTTCTACCCACAATGCCACCAGCGCTTCTGCTGTAATCAACACTGAATCTATAGAGGCTAATTTATGTAAGTATTAACCTGCTTCAATTAGTCATCCCAGGAAGGCCCAGAATCCCAAGTGCATGGTATAACAGTTTGTGTTCCCCTTAAGCTCTTAGGTGGAAATCTTAGTACCGCCATGATGGTGTTAGGAAGCAGGGTCTTTGGGAGGTGATTAGTTCAGGGGAGCAGAGTCTGAATGAATGACATTAGTTCTATTTTAAAAGACGCCCAAGAAAGACCCATTGTCCCTTCTACCATGTGAGGTTAGAGTGAGATATCAGTTATCTGTGACAAAGGGGGACATCCCCCAGACACTGAATCTGGTGGAGCCTTGATCTTGGACTTTCCAGCCTTCAGAACTGTGGTAAATGAACTTTTGTTGTTTCTGAGCCACCTGGTTTGTGGTATTTTGTTAAGCGGCCCTAATGGACCAAGAGACAAAGTCTTCTCATTTCTACTCAGTAAAGTCCACATGGTCCTTTACACCTTCATGAGTCAACCACCCCCAGCTCCCGAAAATCTTCAATTCCTCCTCAATTCCTGAAACACTCTGAGTAGAACCCTATCGAGTCCCATTATTTCACCCTTCCCAACTTCTAAAACTCTACGTATTAATGGTATATCAAATATTCCAAATATTTCATATAGTTCCCTGCTCTAAAAGAAAGCCTCCCAGTTCTTCCCTGAAGACTTGGCTTCTCTGCGGTAGTAACTGCGTGTTTCTCCCACAGCTCTCAGACCTCCACAGGCGTTGGAGGAATGGCAGATGCCCTCCACAATTCTCCCCGCTGCTTTCCTACAATTCTCCCTCAGTCATGAATCTCTTATCATCATGTTGGAGCATTGAGTACACATCATTGTGGTGTCACATGTGTATTCCTAAGATATTAGTCCTGATTTCTCAATTTTATCTCCTGCTCACCAACACTACATCCTACATAATTCCCACTTTTTATTATTTTTTATTTCAAAATACACCTATATAATCTTTCCAAAGACTCTGACCTCTTAGTCCCTTGAGTTTCTTTTCCCCACTGATCTGGTCTTTGTCTCAGTTACTCATTCCCATAAAATTCTTAGGCTATTCTACTACCACAACCTGTAACAGGGGCTGGAGTGGTGGCTCAGTGGTTATGGTGCTTGCCTGGCATGGGCAAGTACACGGGTTCAAACCCCAACACCCAAGTATACAACTAAGTGTCAAAGCATTGAAAGCCATGTGAAAAACTCAATAAAAATTTATTCTCTCTGTCTCTCTCTCACTGTCCTTCTCTCAAAAAAGAAAAAATCTTGTAAACACTCCACAGTCTCATTTCCAAGCACCCCAAACTGGGAGCACCAACCTATGGATTTTATTTTTAAGACTGACTTGTTTGTTTAATAACCTTTTCCCCTTTCTTACCTAACTTAAATTAGATGGTGATGTGAGATGAGTTGTGTCCCTCCAATTTATATGCAGAAATCCTAATCTTCAGTTCTTCAGGATGTAAGTATATTTGGACATAGGACCTTCAAAGAGGTAATTTTTTTATTTTTTAAAAATTTTTATTCGATAAACATGGTCTTACAATTAGGAGGGGTTCATCGTCAAACAATCAAGAACAAAAGTGTAATGACAGAACAAACCAACACTGGTGCCAAACCATAGTTTCCGCCCTTTGGGTTCCCCATGGTTCCATGTTTCACTCTACTTAAGCCCCAAGTTAATTGGACTTCTCCTGGAAGTCAGAGGTTCCCCTTCAAAGAGGTAATTTAGATTAAATAAGGTCAGGTTGAGGATGTAGCTCAGTGGCAGAGCACTTGCCTAGCATGTGCAAGGCCCTTGGCTCAATCCCCAGCTTTGGAAAAAAAAATTTGTCTAGTGTCCTTATAAGAAGAATAAATTAGGATAACATAGAGACATCAAGGATGTGTATGCACAGAGGAAAAATCATAAAAGGACCAAGCAGGACAGGAGGTCTAGTCTCCTTGGAAGATATATTCTTCAATGCTTCCGATGTTGTCAAGGAGGATAATGCAATAGGTTTTAAATTACTCTCTACTTTGAGTAGGGTGCTTTTTGCAACATCTGTCCACCACACTTTCCCAAATTTTAGTGAGGAGATGATATTAAGGTATAAAGAAAAACCATTGGAACATCTGAGAAATGGTGGAGATATTGAAAACAAAGGGAATGAGAAGTTGTGGACATGCAATTAGATGATCTTTGAAATTATTTAAGGAACAAAGAGTTGAAGAAAAAGTGAATATTTAGCTTCACTGTCTCCTGAGCTCTTTTGCAGACTGTAACCCCTTTCAGATTCTGCCCTCGGCAAGGCAGCTGTGAGTTACAGTAAAACAAATCAGCCCTGGCGTAGCTCACCGTTTGTCCCTTCCCTCTCTACCCACCCACATGTTAACCAGACTAATGTTCATAAGATGTAAATCAGACCACGTTGCTCTATTCTGAAATGCTCCAGTGGCTCCCTATTCCTTCTAAGGTAAAATTTAAACCCCTTTGACGTGATGCACAAGGCTCTTCAGATGATTCCTGTTTTCTTTTGCAGTCTTATTTCTTGCCACTCACATTCTTGCATTTTATGATGCGGAAATACCAAAGAACATTGAGTTTCTTGCTCATAACATAATGCTTCTTCTTATTCATATTTTCCTGGAGTACTCTTTTCCCTCCATTTTGTCTGCTTAAAACTTAATTTAAGTATCATCTCAGAGAAGGCTGTGCAGACTCCTATAAATGATTAGGTGTTCTTTTTTGACCTACCCAAGACTGTACACATTCATCATGAAGCTTATTCCTTTATATTAAAATTATGTATCAGCCTGTCATCTTGTTGGGGGCTTTGTAGATGTTCAATGAATTGTGTCATTGTTGCTGAAAGTGACCACAGAGAGGGATGGATGAGGGAACTCTTCCTGGAGAGTAAGATTTGTAGAGGCTTAATAAATGTTTCTTGAACAAGTGGCAACTGAGTAGTTGGTTGCAGAAACAGCAGAATCTGGCTCTTAATACAGTCCTTGCCAGCATGGCAAGAGTATTTCTATACCAAAAATAGGTCAGAATTTCCAGAACCTCTTACTTTTTACCACTGATAGGCCACTGAAACTCTGATGATATTAGCTAGTCAACTTTTCCTTGCCAGCATATTTTAGAAGAAGCTTTTACCACAGCTTGCCAACATTGCTGTCCTGGAAGCACATTAGAAGCCAAGGAAACAGCTCCTGTGGTGGACGGAGCTGGTGACCATGATAATGTCTCCTCTGATTTTGCACCAATGGCTAAGACTTTATTGGCCCTAGACCCAAGCTATGACCTGTAGAGTGTATTTTGTACCTATGATGCAAATTAACAAATATGTGTTAAATAACTTTATCAAATGCTAAGTTCTTGGAAATTTGTGGAATTCTCTACCTAGGAAACCATCGCACACTTTCTTCTCCTCTTGTAACACTCATTGTCTCTTCTTTGCGACTACTTTGGAATCCTAATATGCCTTTACATGACCCCACCCCTTGCCATAGTGGATTGGTTTATGAATAGAAACATGAATTAAGCTGAAGCAATCATAGAATTCTACAACTCCAAATCAAACTCAATTGGTACAGAGATTTCCAGCTGACCCAAAGTTGACAAATAAATCCCACGATTATTGGTGTTGGTAAAAGAAAGAAATTATAAGATGCAAGACCTGGGAGACTTTTTGGAGATATCTGGAGAGTGTGAGAGGGAATACAATCAATTTGCAAAAAGAAAAGAATGAACTGTACATAGATGATAATAAATTGACTAAGCATAGTCTGAATAAACATGGTTTTGTGGATATCTCAGCCAAATGATAGATTATTTCATGCTATGAACCTTCAGGATGATTCTAATATAAATGTAACTATTGGTCTTAGATTATAGAATATCATGGTCCATTGTATTTACAGATAAGGAAACAGAATTAGAGAAGGAAAGCGACACAAAGATAGTAAAGACCTTAGTAAAGGGGATAGACTTGGGCTTCCCCAAATCATATTAGCAGGTCTTCTGATTCCAAATCCTTTGTCCTGTTAAAGTGCAGAGAATAACTGGTTTAACTCCTACATTAAAATCACAGTGGATGGTGGGATAGCTGGGGGTTTTTCCCCCAAAAGCACCATGACCTTGAGCTTATGAAAAGTTGGAAAACTTTTCCCCATGTGTAATATGGATAAATTCTATTCCACTTTCTTCTAGATTTTCTTTTTTAAAATGTTTAATCTGTAAGCTATTGAAATTAGTTCGTGCTATATGTAGGTCTAAACTGTTTTCCAAGTTGCAAACCAATAAGCTCACTCATTTTCTGAATATTTATATTATATAGTCTAGACATAATTATATCAAAACTTCATGATGTAAAAAAATCAGGAGCAAAATAAACTGTTTTGAGTTACTAAGTTTGGAGGAGTTTATCATGCAACCATGGATTATCAGAATGTCTACTGGTTGGATTAACTCTTTAATCAAAAGCACTTTCTTTTGAAAGTTGTTAGTTACAAAAAAAATGTTAGTTATGAAAAATCGGAGTATTTCTGACTTTTTGGCCTCTGACCAATAGAATGAAGCAGAAGTGAAGATGTCTCAATCTTGAGCCTTGGCCTCTAAAGGCTGCAGTGCTTCTGCTTAGAAGTCTTGGAACCCAAAAGCATGAGTCATTCCTGCTGACCCCACAGCTAACCACAGACTTGTGAGAAAGCCCAGCTGAGATCAGCCCAGCCCAGCCCAGCCCAGTCCAAAAGAAACTGGCCAATTGAACCTGGCCTGAATTGCCAACCTGCAGAATCGTGGACAAGAAAATGGTTGCTGTTATTTTCAATTATAAGTTTTGAAGTAGTTTGTTAAACAGCAATGGTTAACTGGTATAGCAGCCTTCTATTTGATTTACTATTGATTAGAAAAACAAAGTAGAGAAATAAATATTAGTTGTGTTGTCCAGTTTTAGAGAATTTTTTTCCTTTATAAATTTGAGGGTGAAATCAATAAATTAATTTTTAGCATGTCTCTGTGATAGAATACAATAACAAACACTTCTGGGACATTCCTGCCCCAAAATCAAATCCCGAATGCAACTATAAGAAAATTGAAGGCCACTGTTTAATAACTGTCAAGATCATAAAAGACAAGGAAACCCCAAGAAATCATTCTGTTTTGAAGGAGATCAGAGAGATGTTACAACACAATGCAATATGTGATTCTGGACTGGATCTTTTCACTATGAAGATTATTAGGACACTGAACAATGTTTCCGAGGACTTCTTGAGTTCCTGGATTTGGTGGTGATAGGATACTAGTGTCAATCTACCAATTTTGGTGATTGTATTATTACTATGTAAGAAATGTCCTTGTTTATAGGAATTATGCATTAAAATATTTAGTGGCTTTGTGAAATCATGTAGACAACATTTTTTTTTTTTAAGAGAGAAGGACCGTGAGAGAGAGAGGGAGAGACAGAGAGAATCAATTTTTATTGAGTTTTTCATGTGGCTTTCGTTGCTCTGACACTTAGTTGTGTACATGGGTGCTGGGGTTTGAACCCATGTACTTGTGCATGCTGGGCAAGTGCCATAACCACTAAGCCACTGCTCCAGCCCCTAGACAACCTATTTTTAATGTCTCACTAAATAAAAGTTTAGAAAGAAGAATATTACAGAAAAGAATACTAATGGTAGGGCAGGTCTGGTCCCATAAGATAGTAAATATGTTCCTACCACTTAAGTCTTTTTTTTTGTGGGGATACTAGGAATTGAACCCAGGGGTGGACAGGATCTCACTAAGTTGCTAAGGCTGGCTTTGAACTTGGAATCCTCCTGCCTAAGTATCCTGAGCCACTGGGACTATAAGCATGTGTCACTGTACCCAGCTCAATTTGTTCCTGATCATCAGAAAATTCTTGCCCAAAAAATGCTGTCTGGGAGCCTACTTCCCATTTATTTTTTTCTTCGTTATTTTAAGAAAATGTCTATGTTTGTCGCATCCGACCAAGAGTCTCAACCAGTTTCCCTAATCTGGAATCATTCCTCAGACACTTCATTGTGTATGTGGTGCTGGAGTTTGAACTTGCGTACTTGTGCCTAATCTGGAATCAAACAGTAGAATGGCGATATCATAAACATGATGCTAGTGTGTAAAATGTTTTAAACATCACTGTTTGATTACCAAGCAATTAATAAGGTAATTAACAAATTGTTGCTTTGCTTTAAAGCAGCCCAGACATACTCCCCTTGGCTGTTATTTAATGTGTTTTATGAAATGGCCCACATATTACAATATATGATTATGATATTATAGCAGAGACTTGATCATTATTTGTTATACCAAATCCTTATTCTATTCAGTTTTGTTTAAAATGTGGCACTGAGTTTTAGGGAAAATTATAACATTTGCCTATATGAGAAATGGTAAAAAGAATTAAACTGAAAAAAATGAACATGCTTAATGAAATTTGTGTAGTAAAATCCAAGAGGCATTCTAATGGGAAAAGGTTAACTAAGGCAATAAATGGATTATGCTCATATATTACAAAGCTATTAAGTCTTAATAGCTACACAGCTCAGTAAAACAGAATGGATTTATCTGCAAATGTAAGACTTACATCTATACTATATAATATAAATATTCAGCAAACAAACAATATTATTGATAACCAGTTGGGAAAATAATTTAACCTATACACTATTATATTAATTTCAGATACATTATTATATTAATTTCAGATATCTTGTAGATATTAAAATACTTATAAAAAATTTAGAAGAAAGTAGAATAGAATTTCTCCAATTTTATGCATGGAGAAGATTTTCCTAAGGGTAGAAGTAACAGAAATTGATGAAGGAAAATCATACAGATTTGGTTACAGTAAAAATTTTAAATTCTATATGTATAAATTTAACAGGAAAACAAAAGCAACAAATAAAAGACCAAAGTATTAAATATTAAGAATTCACACAAATCAGTATGAAATATACATAGGCTGACAGGGAAAAATAGTGAACCAAATTATAAGAAAAAATGACTTTGCTAGTAGTCAAAGAAATGAAAATCATATCTCTGTGCTATAAGAGCTTCTATTACATTGGAGAAGTCATTAAAAATCACAATATCCAATGGTAATGAAGTGTAAGGGCACTCTGTACATCACTAGTGTTCACATGAAAAAAAAACTTTTCCGTTTGGAAAGTAATTTGGCATGCCAACTCAGGAACCATAAATATTAATAAGTTTTGACCCATTATACTTTTGGAATTTGCTAGTCTTTTCAGATAAAGATGATCATTACAGAATTATTTCTAGTAGCAAAAGAGTCTGTTGGAGCTGGGATGGAGGCAAAAACTAAATACTATTGCTAATGGTTAAGTAAGCCAATGCACCAACATTTTATGTCATAGATTACCAACATAAAAAATGAGTTTAAAGAGAACAAAAGTGGCAATGTAATGTCGGGAAAAAAGTAGAACACAAAATTTTCTACCCTGTGTAATCACACAATGTTGTCACTTAAGAACCAACGTGACATGCTATGAGATTGTAAGTGCTGAGATGATGAAAGATTCTTTAAAATAAAAACTTTTTTGCATTTTTCCAAATGAAAAAATTACATATATTGCCTTTATAATTAAAAAATAAAGGAAGAAGAGAGGAGAAATGATGCTATGGTGCTTGTATTCAACTGGGAAATTTTTACTATACAACTGTTTAATAAGCACCATCAGAAGTCCATGAAACCATCCTCCAGTTGTGGATGACTGCACTCTGAAAAGCACAACTGGAAGATTGTAGATAGCTACAAAAAGCTAGTATCCTCTTAGGAGCTGATGACAACTCTCCATAAGACTGAAATCATGCACCAACCTGCCCAAAGAGACTTTCCATGTAGTCATAGCTGTTGTAGTACTTTACAAGGCTTTAAAAACACATCTAATGCTTACTGGGCAGGAAATAAGCCTGGTAGTTAGATATTTTTGTTTATGGTCAACATAAAGTGTGTCTGGGTTTTTCAGCTTTTCATAAGGTTAAGTTCACAGTGTTTTTCCGTTATGACATTGCTCTTGGAAAGGGAGGGGGAACCACTGTATTCCCACCAATACAGTATGTCTTTAGTGTAGAAGAAATCAGCAGAAGTAAGATCCATTTTTTCCTCCCAAAGGTCAATTCGAAAGTTCACATTGGATTTGTGCTGGTAGTATTTGAAATCAAGGAAATATATTGGTGCTATCATTTTACCTGTAGTTTCGCTGCTTCTCAGGGAGGATGTTTAAAAGGAATGCAATACAGTAGGGGTAATCTTCCATTTAGCTTTATAATTCTATCAGCAAAATGCCAGGGGAGAAGGAATATCATGTTCTCTTTGAATTGTGTTTTTGCAACCTGAGATTCAAGTTCAGGTTTCTTGACGCACTCCTGAGTATTGAATCTGAATTAATTATTGTGTCCAATTTCCTCCACCTAGACCCTAAGACAAGTGCAAACAAGCCAGCGATGGTTATCCCCATGGCCACTAGAGATCATATCGAAGGGAAGCCCAGAGCAATACAATGTTCAATTGGGAGGAATTTATCCACTGAGAGGGACTGAGGGGAGAGTCAGGTTGGCACAAAGTGGAAGCTACTGGATACAAT